>JAAAKL020008345.1:0-16017 GCA_010016065.2 Carybdea cf. marsupialis auct. non (Linnaeus, 1758)
GGACAATTTGACATTTTGGCGGCTATAAGTGGGGGGGACAAAGCACCAGTTGTCCCCCCCATCTTGAAAAGTGAGGGAGACGAGTCCCCCCGTCCCTCACAGAATCTACGCCCATGGTAAGGTGCGATATTTGTGAGCCAGAATTAAGCTAGTTCCTTACAGGAAGCCCGAGTGTTCTGAGATGCTATCTAACACAAACCGTAAAAGCAATAAGGTTATCTTAAACTTTTCCAGTTAAGAACCTACTGAAACAAAAACGAGTACGTTTGCAACAGAATGTAATTTTTCAGTCCCACCTAAATGTACGTTGACTATTTGATGCTCCATTGACTTCTCGTTGTAGAATTTTTATTAGAAAATAATATAAGTTAATAATAATTACATGACCTAGTTTATCTTCATATTTTGTCAAAAATGTGTTGTTTCCGAATTAAGGAAAGATTATGATATAGTGCAACTCATGAGAGAAATCTTTCAGTAGAAAATAAACCTATCAGTTAGACAGAAAGAAGAAAGAAGAAATGAATGTTGTCTTTGCAACTCTCTTAGTTGTTTATGTTATAAAAATGTGCAAAACATACAAAGTAACTTAACTTGATTATTAAGACTAATCTATTTAACTATTATTTCAATATCTGGGCTGTTCTGTAGTTGTGACTGATCCACGGTCATGCTTCCCTCCTTAAAAACACAACTTTCTTCTAGAAGGCGAAACACATTTTGTAAGCTGACAAACAGGGAGTCGATCTTTGCTATACAACTTTTAATTCGTAACATAAATCTGATGTCATTTATTCTGGAAAGGTAAAAGCAGATTGCCTCGTCTGCTCAGTCCTCAAGTTCCTTCTTAGTTTTCGTTTTTACTTCTGAGAAATTTTAATGCTCTCAAAAACCAACTCCTAGAGTTTTCTAAGCATCGTCCGTCACCTCAGCCATTTACTAGAGATCGGCAAGGTTGCCACGGTCTGAATCAAGTCTCAAAAAAGGGGAAGTTGCTGATGACTAGGCCCTAAAGACTTCAAAACATGAATGATTTCCTTCACTAACAATATACAATCAAACCATATCCTTTTCCGCAAAAGTTGTGTTTGTGCATAATACACTATAACTTCATGGACTGTCTCGTCTGTTTACATCGATGCTATATCCACAGTGCTACCATTTCTAAAAAATGCTCATTTCGCAGTTGGATATCGCAGGTCACTAGGAAATTTATCGCCAAACTTAAGAACTTAATTACAAAGAAAGACCATTTTTGGTAATGATGAAAGTAAAGTTGATGAAGACGCATTTAAATACCGCTGTTGCCGTTAGTATGTTTTTATTGTTCAGAAACAAAATCATAAAAATTTAATCATCGAAGTGATATACGTGCCACCAAGATAATTAAAAGCGAATAAATAAAACAAGATCATTCATCTCAGTTAGGCAAGTTTTAGTGCTAATATATTGAGGTGCAATAATAGTTATTAATGTACTTAGCTCATGACCACTGAAATACTTCAAGGCAGTTTCAAGTTTGCCTTAATAGATAAATTTTAAGCTGTTATTTTTATTTATGTTAACTATAAAGACAGAGAATACAGTCTGGGATTAAAGGTTATGTACTTAACTTGATAAGATTTCGAATAAGCAACGCCGTCTTTTGTGTAGCATATTGACAGTCCCATGTTTTGCCACCATCTGAAATTTACTTTCCTTATGTTTTAAACAGCTATTAATTATAAAGTGCTTTGTTGAATTGTGTATATCAAGGTAAGATTTTAATATGGGGAATTTAGGGCTATAACAGCACGACAGGATAGTCAAAATTGAATTCCACTGTTCAAAAACCTTTATCTGTGTAATTCAATAGAGACCTGATACAAATTATTGTGAAACTGTGAAACTACTGGGTGCCAACTTTATAATCGTTTAAAAACCGTAAACACAAATACCCAATTCTTGATTTATCGTCTCTTACGGGGATAAAAGTTCTCAATTATTGTTATTGTTTTCCAGATCATGCTTGCACCCACAAATCGATTACTAAAGGAATTTGAACCATGATTTCTACTACCAAGAGTTGACACAACAATTTTAAGTGCAAGATTAATGTGAGTAGCTTAAGGTAATATCTAAACACCTAGGGGCAGTTTTCATGATCCTTAAGCCTCACATTTATCTGGCACTTCTTAGAAGATACGTTACACTTCAGGTGAGAATGGCACATGCTCGATTCTAACATTTTTGTCTGTAGATGTCTGTAGATTTAACCTTGGAGCTCTCGTACCGAATATGCCGACTTAACCACTGCAGTACATAGTACTAGAGATAAGTCAAAAATCTAAAAGGTCGAACCCGAATTCTCACCACCACCAGCAACCAAATTGTTTCGTTTTTTGCAATGTTTTCATATATTTTCATGTATGAGCACCATACGCAGCATTCATGTTTATTGAGAGTATATATACATATTTATATATACATTCATAGAGTCAAAACAGTTTGCAGTGCTGTTTCGCCCTTTGTGGGTTCAACAGTACAGGGCAGAGCTTTGAAACTACATTTTAGCTATGTAGCTAGTGATTCTGCTAGAAGGTAGTTTAAGGAATTCATATTATACCATGCCAGCGTACTCA
Organism: Carybdea cf. marsupialis auct. non (Linnaeus, 1758); assembly: GCA_010016065.2. Lineage (NCBI taxonomy): Eukaryota > Metazoa > Cnidaria > Cubozoa > Carybdeida > Carybdeidae > Carybdea > Carybdea cf. marsupialis auct. non (Linnaeus, 1758). Next base: position 2,622 of record JAAAKL020008345.1, read on the forward strand.
AACTCTGCACGCACAGTGAGCATAGCATAAAGCAACAGCAATGGTACCGTCCCAAGCGTAGAGTACTCAATCTAACATAGGCTAGGTAGCGAAATACTCAACAGACAGTACTGTTTCGCCCTTTGTATGCATGTATGCATATATATAACAAATCTGAGGAGAGATACTATTTCGCCTTTTGAGGTTTCGTTAGAGCAGAACAGGGCTTTGAGACTTTGAGACCTTGAGGGATGGTGCAGAATCTCCTTGAAAGAGCAGTTACTAACGGGTATGTGTTAATCACAATTTGGTGTTTGTAATGACCAAGGTACTGTTAACTTAATCTTTGTCTTCGTAGTGTTTTCGAAGTTTAGTAGCAAAACGAACCTGTTTATGTGATACTTAAAGTGTTTGATAGAGTCCGTTCCTGCAAAAGATGGGATGGACGTACTTGCTAGGTATTTCGTTTGATACGTAACCTGGAAAATAGGGTGTGATCCCATGTCGAGCCACCCAGGATTAAGCAATACAGCCAATCAATAAAAATAACTACTTTGCAACATGTCTTATCCTATCATTTCATTGCCAATAAACATACACCCAATTCTTACAATCGTGAAAGAGTTTTTTAAGAGAGAAAACCATGGATTGTATGTTAAGAAATGCAGATTTGCTAAGTACTTTCAACATGTTGGAGTTGTTAAGTTTGTATTGCAACTATATCTATTTCCTTTGATATATCTGGCTGTAATTGAAGGTTTAACATTAAACACGATAATAATTAAACCGCGTATGTTTTAGACATAGTATTTTATCTATTTCAGTGTCTACTTTTGTAGAATTGTTGAGGTATATAGAAATGTATGTGTGTGTATATATATATATATATATATGAATTTCTATATATCTGTGACTAACTTGACTAAACTGGTTCAGCTGCCATTTGCCGAAGTACACAATGCCAAAACTGTTCATTCATTATATATTATTCTTTCTGCCATGATTCATTCGCAAAGGCCAGTTGTTTACATTCTTCAAGGCACGGGAAAATATGCAAATCCCCAACCATTTGATTGAAAGGACTTCTTGTTATTACCCTCTTGTTTGTATAAATGTACAACTGCTGCATCAGCATGTGTCCGTCCTATTTCCACTTGTAATGCTTCAGCTTTTAAAAAACCGGTGTTTTCTCATGCATACAGAATGAAAGGAAGGAAACGTATGTCTTCCTCGAGTTTTCGACTTACACATTTCTCAGCGTCCAACGTAAGTGTATTAGTTTCCCTGTTTACTCAAAAGACACGAAAGCACATGTTTTCCAGAAAACTCCACCTTCTTTAGAATCACAATATCGATTACAAGTAACTTCATATCTGCAGTTTTAACGTTCTGGTATTTACACGTGACAAGTACGTTTCAAAATTCGAGGGGTGATGCTGTTACTGCCAGACGTTAGTGAGACTGGAACTAGGTTTGCAGAAGTTTTATCCTATATTTTTTTAGAAGAAGTCCAATGAAACTGTTTGCTGCTTGACGATTTTAATGGTAAGTTGCATTTTGTTTTTGCCTTTTCGATAGATATCCGTGTAGGGTTTGCCTGATTGAGTACTGTATTTGTCTAGAAAACAAAGCAGCGAATCATGATGGACGTCCTTGAGGTATTCTTAAGAACTGTATGCTGTTTTTATAAAGGTAAGAAAAGTGTATCAAAATCGACTAAAACCGTCACTAAGGAACTTTAGTTTGGGATTTTTATTAACGTTTATTATCTACAATAAACATTGAATACTCAACTTCATGATTTTTAAGAATATCCTAATTATCTGTAGAAACGTGGTATTAATGAAACTTTATCGGAAGGGAGAGGATTCACAACATTCCATTGTAAAATCATTTACTTATCATTAGCCTGGAATTTAAAGGGATCAAATAGGGTAACCATACAGTGAAGCTGAAATGAATAAAACTAGGCATACTGAGGCTGGAAGAGAAACAATGATGAGGAGAACGTGTAATAGAAACTTGTTCTTTTCATGTAGACTATGTCACGTGTAAACCATTGGTTGTTTTGCTGTTATTTATGTAGTCATTGCAGAGGTGTCTTTGTCATCGTTTATAATTTAGCAATTGTACCTAGATGCTTTTATGTGGTTAATCATTTACACATTAGTTACTTTTCTCTTTACTTTCTTTTAAGGGGAATTTTAGTGATTTATTTATCTAACAAAGACTTGACTTATCGGATAATTCAGAAACCAAGAAATATCAATATTTGTGCAATGTAAATAAATAGATAGTGAATACTAGAACGCAGCCACGTGGTTGCAAAAGGGGTATAATGTTAAAAACTAATAAAATTTACCAATATTTTATCTCATTATTATTAAATGCACATTTAAGAGTAGCCAAACAGAATTCGTGTGTAATCTTAAAGCAGTACAATATATTTCTAAAATATAGTGAAGAGCAGATAGCCCCCAAGGAGACACAACAAGTGTAAAGAAGAAGACGAAAAAGAGAAGAAATGAGGCTTGGTTATAATTCAGACTCGCTTTCAGTTGGAGACCAAAGTCGCTGGATGCGTTACCAAAATATCTTCAGTTTAAAGCGGAAAATTGTTAAGTGTAATCTGTGCAGTGTGACAAAATACTGGAAAAGGGAGGGGTGATTTTTTTCTCCGGTTATGCTGAACAAATCCAGATGATCCAAGTGGAGTATATGAAATTCATGGTACTACTCCCATGACACTTAAACAATAGGCAACACCTGAGTGGAGAAACTTTAGGAGTGACATCCTAGATTTTAAATATGAAAAAGTACGAAAATAAATCGGACTCAAACTGGATGATAGGCACCATATTTGTGTCCTAAGTTGCAACGTATGTAATCGAGTGAACGGTAGTTTGCAATTGATATTGCGTTTATAATCTTAGTAAATTAAAAGTACGGTCGAGCATTGTTATGACAAGAAGCTTCTTTAATTAACGTGGTAAAAACTGTCAAGAAGTGCAAACAAATCTGTAAAGCTAGGCTTAAGGTAGACTGAACGGGCTAATAACAACTAGAAGAAATGTCGAAGAGCGGCAAATGCCATCTTGTTAACTTCAGATATAAATTGAATGTTAGGGTTTTGTACGTTGAGGTTATTAAGGAACGCTTCAACTTACTCCTATATTATACGGCCCTCGAAATAGTCATTTACGTGTCTTCTATAAAAGAAGGACAAAACTTTATGCTACGTAGTCATAAATTTTGTTTCCAAATCATTAGAAATATTGGCAAATAAAGGAGAACCTATAGGAGAACGTATTGCCACCCCTATCGAATTTTCTATTCTTAGAAGTTATTCTTAAATAGCAAAGTACAATTGCTTGTATATAAGAACGTAAGTTGATTAGACCCTGGACGTAAAAAATTCATCAGAAGTAGAAGGAAAATTGGTGTCTAAAACGCACTTGACTTTGACATTGGCAAAAAATCTTTGACATTGAAGCGTGACTATATAAGTAGCATCAGAATTATACCTTTGTCATTTGACAAGGAAAGAGAAAATTTCTGTCACTCTTCAGATAACATTTTTTGCTCTTTCAATTGAGTAGGAATTTCTAAACTATGTTTAATGCACCTTACATAGAGTTATACTCAAGCTTTTGTCCCATCAAACATTGTTGACACTGTCTCTCTTCTAATAATTTTTTAATGTGGTGAAAGAATCACGTATGATTGTTTAAATTGCTATGAATTAATAGCAATATGAGCCAAGAGTTTAAATGATAAAAGATTAAGATAACATGTGATGACCAAGCCCAAGGAGCATAATTATCATGTGCCTTTCACGTAATGCTAGTTTCATCGCCATCGTAATCTTTAATACAGATGGATTGAAAAAGATTTTTCCCCTGAAATTAGTCGTGGAACCGCAGAGAAAGGGAATTTGAGTAAACTCCACCCGTTTACTTATCAAGATCATTTGATACTCCGAATAGGTCTAAAAATGATATTGGAAATCAATAAATTGTGCAATAGGTTAGAAGTTCTAGGTTCTTTGCCACCACTGTCCTTTCATGTGTTTTCTTGATTTACGCTACTTTGTGCGTTTCCTTGTCTTTTTAAGTCCTATACTATATTCCAGTCCATTTTTCAGAGCTGTGCAAAAGAGAGAATCCTTCTAAACTCTTTCTCTTTCCCTAAAACGTTTACTTTAGTAGTGGTTTTATACTCCTCCCAGTACCTATAACAGAAAGATCAATGTTTTAATAATGCAAAGCTGCAAAAAGGAGGGTAAACCAAAAGTAAATACGGATTAAATTTACATGGCAAACAGCGCTTCGGCAGATTTCCACTTAATAATAACCAGGGGTATATTATCCTTCGTGGCAGTGAAGGACAACCTCATTCCTATTAAAATGTTTTGGGGTGAGATAAAACAGTGTGTGAATGTTTTGATGATAGAGGTTTAATTTCTTTGCCTTGGTAAATAGATAATGTATAGATAAAATATCCAATATATAGACAAAAAATATTGGCATTAGATACTGTAGGGAAGCAATATAAAACAAATAAACGATTGAAGGGATTTATGGACGTGATTAAAATGTGTGTGACTGAATTGTAGGATAGTAGAAGCTGATGAAACGGCGATGATGTAAGATGTGTTGAGTTGTATGGAATAGCTGTATGATTCTAGTCACAAAACTACTGGTTGTATAACACATTTGTAGAAGTAAGCTAGGAAAACATGGGGTCATCTTTAAGGAAAGATCTTAGCTTTATTTAACGTTACATTTCGATCTCCAGAGTTAATACAGAACATGAAGCTATCAAATATGACATGTAAGATTGTGTTATCAAAAGAAATTTTAAGCAGAAAAAAAGTATTTTCAAGTAAATGCTATTTGCTATTCAAAGGCTCTGTCTCTTAAAAGTACGACACAGCATAAAGATAATAATTGCCTGTTGTGACTTATGCTACGATATTTTTGCATGGACTAGAGAAATTGTTAGTAACTTTGGAGGCAATACAGGGTCAGGTCAAAGCAAAGAACAAGCAGGCATACAATGCACGTGAAAGTGTTTTCATTGAATCCAAACAATATCTCACAATATCACGTATCCTAGGTGTGAATCAAAGCCTTCACGTATTTTTTTCTCTAATACGTTTTCAACATTCTGGCATTAGACAACGGCATTGTCATGAAAGGATGTGAAACTTTTCTGAGTCATGCTCTATTAGTTGTTTTAAAAGGATTAATTTTTTACTAAACGTATAGTCAAGGCTATATGGAGGAATGCCTTATTGTGGAGTTAAATCTAAAGATAGCTCTAAATAATGAGCAAATCCATGCTAATGATACAATGTGTAGAAAATTTTGCGATAACATTTTCCTAAAGTAATGCTATATTTCAGTTCATCCGAAATTGTGAGACGTAATCAGACTGCATTTGACATGACACCAGATTTAGATAGGTCCATCATTTCTCTTCACATACAGTCGTATAACAGCTTAAGAAATAAAGTGATTGTCAATAGATATAATCGGAGCATTGTAAATAAAATCAGGTATGGAATGAGAACTTATATTAAAGAAAGTTGTGCATTAATCAAGTGAGAAATCAATGACAAGGTTAATTCCTTGACGTAATTTAAAACCATTCTATTTTATTTCTTCTATTTTGTTGCATCTTTAGCAGCATGGAATAGGTTCTGTCGGTTCGATCTTATACACAAAGCCTGCATGAACCTCATGGGGTGTGAAATAGTAAGCATATGTGATAGCATGCTTAATATTGTTGATAGCATGTCCGACATTGTTTAAAGAGTGCTTAATACTGATGAAGGCATAGCAGGCGTCCTTAGATAAACCGGATAACAGTAGGGGTGAGACAAACTAATACCAAATGACCGAATTTAGGATGTAATCGACAGGATTTTAAAGTGTAAACTTGCCTTTACCATCACATAAATAATTCGGCAGGCAAACCTAATAAAATCATGACAAGAGTTATCATAAATTTTTGGATTAGCACTAATCTAGTATAATAGTTGGAAGAGAGAAGGTTAACGAAGGAGCGTTAATGGTGTATTTGCGTAAAGAGAAATGGACACAATTACAGTTTTAAAGTCATTAATACAAGAATGCCATTTGGTGTACACAATATCATGGACATACTTAGAGTAGAACTACAAGGTATGTGCTGTTTGCAAGATGAAGGTAAATTGGATGTTACTAACTATTCTGAGGATCTGGGAACCCTTTCGTAGTTCCTTAGAAGTAACTACGGTTCGCGAATTCAATAAAGTCTCTGCTGTAACTTGACCAAGAACACCATAAATGTTTAGCATTAAGTTAAAACTCTGCCTCTTTTTACGATAAAAAACAACACACTCTGAAATTGTTAATCAGCGTTTTGTTGCTGATGCATTCAGCCGACAATGCTAAAGAAAAGAACTAGTTATTTTAAGGGGATACGGAACTTGGAAATATTAAACTTTTGGTCACTTTTAGGGCATTGGAAATTTTATCAGCAGAATGCATTGGAGAATCAAGAGCATTTAAACTTTCCTTCTTGCATCCGTGGTTACCGCATGATCTTAACGAAGTTCACTAAAGATTCCTGTAATGCTCAATAAAATTTGCTGCAATTAGTGACCTAATGAGCTATGATTCTTCTCATAACTCTTGATTGGAACTGCAGAAGCTTTCGTAAAGTCTACTCACTTATTATGTTAGTAAACGCAAACCCACTTTAGTAGAAATGTCAATCCTGTAAAAACATGACGATCTTTTAGGTGAGTACTCATACAACAGAATATTACGACTGTGCTATGTGGGCAAAGAAAAAAGGATCTGGAAATATAAAAGCTTAGAATGATATCATAGTATTAACTTTTACTATGCTTTACCTATGACACTAAAATATAAAATCCGTACTCATTTCATGTTAATTCAGTGCAAGTGGCTGGCACTCTCCCTTTCTTAAAAAGAGTAGTGCCCTTTATTATCTAGTGAAATTGCTCTCATATACTGGTTGTAGTGATATTCATTACAAGGTCATAACAAGCTTATATTAGCAATGATAAGTATCAACTATAAAACAACAGAAACGGTCTACTATGCAATGATAAGAGTAAATAAATCCATATGTCAGTCTTGCATATAGACGTAGGATGCAGTGTTTACGAGTTTTATGTTTATTATGCCAGTGACAATGTTTATGGTGTAAATTAGTACAAAAGCGTTCCTTTGCATCCAATGCAAGAAATCCGTGTCCCTGACAAAAAAAGGCGATCCTAGGTGATCCTTGGTGATAAGGTGCAAAAACTGATTTAATGGTTTCACATGTCGCTTGAGATGGTAGACAGTAAGGTAGTACAGGCTGACTAGCATAACTGTGAATGGATAGTAGCGGAGATAACCAACGTGTCGAGAAATACTTCCATCAATTTGTAGGGTTGAAATGGTAGGACTACCAAGAGTATCATAAGTTAATGTTCTTCTGTGTGGTGTGATCTGGTTGCTCTTTGTGATGGATGTGTAACTGGTGAAGTTAAAACCCTGAAGTTATAAGAGGTAAGTCTGAATATCGCAGCAAGTAATATCAACTGGAATCAAAACCATTTCAGCTGGTAGGTCAATAATATTTGGATTTGATGTCTTTAAGTGTTTCATTGATTGCTTTGTGTTGTGTTTGGGCATGATGTTTTGGTAGGATTTGAAGAATATTATTGTAACTGTGAGCTGATAACAGGGTGACAGAATGTTACATTGTATGGTTTTAAAAGATCCTTTACCATCGACTTGTATAATAGTGTATACTTTAATAGAGTCACCAAAATAATTGATCTTGAAAATGTTTAGACCCCATTAAGGTTTAAGTTTACTTTGCCCATCTTATCTAGTAAAGGTGAGAAGAAGGAATCCTTCACAGACAGCTTGCGCAATCCAACGTTTTGTCTGCCAATCCTTCGCCTTATTCTTGATCGTAGACTCCTCAGCAATTCTGTTTGCCTCTTTCATGGCCTTCCGCCAATCATCTACAAATTGCTGATTAATTTTGGCACTTGCAGGGTCATCTTTCTATAATTCATTATTAGGTAAAGGAGTTGTGCGTCCAAAACTGAAGACGTAGGCTGAAAAGCTTGAGGATGATTCTTTGGTGAAGTTTTAGACATGAACCAACTTGTAGCAGTGTGGTGTAGTAGTTTCGCATGGTGATCACACCTCAATGCAGATATCTTTAAGCCATCTCTTATAGACAGCGCCACACTCCAACACTGCTACGTGTCCTCCATCGATTGTAGTGTATAGCTCATGTAGTACCAGATGGTCTGTATCTAGGGGCTATGACCGTATTTAGGGCACTCCGGCGTCGCCAGCATTCCCCATCTATGTAGGTGTTTCTGTGTTCTGTTATGCCCTCTTATCAGCTGGTTCAGGTGTTCTTTTTAATACCTCTTTCACAATTCCTTGAGGGAACTTAGCATAACCAATATGATCTCATTCATCCGTTCACACTGATCATTGTTTATGTGATGATATGGTGTGGTCTTGGATCTTGTTATTCCATCCATGCTTTTAAGGGTATTGAATGAATCTTTTTCAACTCTTCTCCACGGTCATAAAGGATGCTTGCAGTTTTGCCAAAATGGGGAAAATAATCATCTAGATGGTGTTTAGGAGCAGTTTTGGCAGTCTTACTTTTTGTGGGATGGGCTTGGAGAAAACGGAAGAATTGGTCTACAATGGTAAATATATACTCGAAACCACAAGAAGTTCATTCAAGTAAAAAGTCAATTGGGATCGTTTCCAAATGTGATAAAGGAGAGATAATACTAAGAGGTGCACTGGGGAGATTACGAGTCTTTCTCTGCCTGATGCATGTACAAACTTTTATTTCAAAGTGTTCGACATCTTTTTTTTATATATAAAGCCAATGGAAACTATCTCGTGTCAGTATCTGAACTGATTGCTGGATTCACTGAAATGAGAGCTTTTTGATGAATTTGAGTTCAATTGATCTTAATACGGAAGGATAATTGGTTATTGCTTTTCTTTGTTGGTAGAAGTGTAAATTTGACTGTGCTCAAGTAGTTTATATAATGAATCGTCCGTTTTAGAAAAGTATAAAACAAAGCGCAACTAACGTAAAAAATCAAGAAGTTTGCTTAGGTCACCAATCGTGTTAGGTTGCGTGTCCTTAACCTTGAATACAGCGTCAATATTGGCTGGGTCAACTTTAAAACCATCAGGAGTTATCAGTCTGCCTTGATAAGTAACTTCATGTCTGAAAAGGTTGCACTTCTTTGCATTTAGTTTCACACTATCAGATTTAAGTCTTTGCAAAACTTTTCGCATATGTCCTAATTGTTCTACAAATGATTATTAATAAAGTAAAAGATCACCCAGATAAGTTAAATAAACGTGTCTCTCAGTTCATCTGGACATTGTTCATTAAATTTCTACAACTCTTCCGGGCATTCATCCCAAAAATTGGTATCCTTACACACTCTAACAATCCTCATAGTGTACAAAATGCTGTCTCGTGATGACTGTCAGAGTGAATGAATGCTTAATAATAATAGAGTCCTTTATAGAGCAGACAGAAACAGGACATCCCAAAAGTGCATTCAGAAGTCTTGGACGCGTGGTATGGGGATAAGGGTTAGTCTTTTAACTTCTCGAAAGCTAGAACATAATCTAAGGTTACCTGATCTTTTTCTTATAACAGTAATAGATAGTGATAAAGGAGATTATTGAAGTTTACTTTCACCTCTAGGTGAAGAGTTCCGTGTACAGCAATATAATGGCTCTTCACCAGCTTATCGTCTTTGAGATTAAGTCTTATTCGAACATCTGGGACACACCTTATATCACGGTCAGAGGTTGAAATTACACTATGATTGCTTGCTGTGAGGTGGATCAAAGTTGAGGGGTGGAGTGGGGGTTGAAGAAGTAGAACTGTGGTGCTATATTGAAGTGGAATGGCTTTTGGCTTAATGAGTTTAACCTTGTGAGACGTCGAAGGGAGGTGTAACTTGAGAAATATTGACATAACCTCACCTCATGCATCAGACAAACGTGAGAACAAGTGTCGTATGAGCAAACACAGCTGATACCATCAAGGGCACAATTAACAATACACTTGTGCCATACAAGTTTGATTAACTTGAATCAGACGTGTTGTGTCAAGTGACTTGTGTAGGAATGAGGGTCACTCTCAAATTTAATCATTTAAAAAAAAAAATTTACGCTTGCTTTGGTCCTCTGGTATTCAGCTTTTGCAGCTATAATAAGTATTGTGACACTTAGAGCAGCTCTTAAGCATTGACAAACTATCAACACAGACCTTACAAAGAGGAGACAAAAATATTCTGATGTTACCGATTGCCCCCACGCGGCAACCCATTGGCGTTTGACCCTAATTAACACAGTTCTTAGGACCATCAGATTTCAGGCGAAGATCACGTGAAGCTAACTTCGTATCCTTGCAAGACGGGAAGGCAATTGTGGTATGTAGGGCCCAGGATGACGGTTCGACCCCCCCCCTCTTTCAGCTGTGCTACTTCTGATGAAATAGCAGCTACCTAGCAATCGATTTTTCTGCAGCACTTAAGAGTATATGCTCAGTAATTACTTGCTGTGTCTGCCTGAATGCTGCCCTGGCATTCATTTTATGACGGCGATTGTTCCCTGCTGCAATGGTAACCCTCATGTGAGTTATTCTTTAGAAGTGAGTAATATTCGCTTTCTTTTAAACGGAGCAAACCTGGGAGTGAATGTTTTCGTTATTGGGTGAAATCCCTGTTTCTTTGCTATGAAAAGTTAATTTATTAATTAGGTTGTCATCATGACGCAAAGCACCTTCCTCACGGGAAGTCATACGAACTTTGGTACGAAGTTTGAATGTCATTAATAAAAATAAAGGTGTTTCATCATTCGATTTTTTAACTTATCTTTGAGCTCTTGATGTAAGCCAGTAATGATTTTTCACGGAAATGTGACTGCTATTTTTCTGGAGGCAGTCCAAAGGACTATCAGGCGAACATTCTGGATATGATTGAAGCTGCAATTCAGGTATCATAGAGCGGATAACCCCAGAAGCGACCTTAGCATTTGTGTAGGCTTTTCTCTCGGCTTCAGCATCAAACTAGCACACATCAACGTATTCGACTGGCCTGCCGTGTTACTTTGCCCTGATTCATGCTGAAGTAGATAAGGTTGTGCAATTTGTATAAACTGTTTATTGCGTGCAGAATTTAAATTTTGACTTCGTTTAAAACATAATGAGCAAGATAGGAGTCGATCGGCTTTTGTAAGTTTGGAATGACGGATTTCATCACCAGCATCCACATCTAGACATTGACTAACATAAGGTCGTACTTGGGAAAGGGATTTCTCAAACAAGCAGTATCGGTCAAATACACAACCAATTAGCCAAATCACACTATAAAATCATAAACTCCTTGTTCCGAAGCTTCCACATCCGCTATCATGGTCTGTCGTAGATCAGGTGTAGACCCATACTATCACGTGACACCAAAAACAATTAAAAAATGTATTGGAAAGACAAAGCAGCAAGAGCACGTTCAAACATCGGCTATCACTGAAACCATTCTGTGAACATTATCACTATACTAAGAACTAAAATTTCTCGGGAAGACAGTCAAATCCAAGGATATCGTTGTTGGACGTTTAAAACTTAACAAAGATCGTTCATTCCGCGATTAATGACAATCAATCAATAAATATATATATTAGAAAACTAAACAATCAAGATAGATTTTTCACATTGGCCGCTAAAATATCAATCCAACGAAAACATTTCTATGACTAGTGAATGCTCATGCAACTGCACACTGTCTGTGTGAGCAAAGAGAACTGGCCCGTTAATATAAATATTTAGCATGATACCATAGTATCAACTTTAACTGTGCTTTGTGGAGCGGAAAACGATGATTAAAGTATAATGTTCATTACATCACCGACAAGTGTCGTCTTCAGAGGACCTTTTTAGTTAAGATTTTCTTCTTCGCCTTTACGACGAAACTGTAGCTTGGATTGGCACTGATATCCTTTTTACGTCCTCATGCCTGACACTCAATCCAATGGATGACGTCATACGTTATTGCAAAGGTCACTCAGCCCAGGGCCCAACAGCCTCCGAATTGTCTTCAATTATTGTCATCACTGAAGAGCACGACATCAATCAATATTTTACCCGCACTTTTTCTCCTCGGCCCAGACAATAACTATTAATGACTAATAAAACTGGTATCTACGAGTCGTGAAACTTCGAAATACATTTGCACTCTGTTCTACAAAGAATCTTTTAATAAATATAGTGCAATATTAAATCTCTAGATGCATACTGAAATGGGACAAAATTTAATGGGAGTCTTACTTGTAAACATACGACTAACCAGAAGGTAGAAGAAAAGAAACTGAAAGCGAAAATGAAGCTAATTTGAAGTGATGATGGAAGTGTAAAACGTCATGCAGCTAATCTTATGATCAAACAGATGGCTGACTACGCAGTTGGCCTGTCAGGAGGATTTGGTGACGAGTGAATAATCTACTGAACAAGATGATTTCAACTGCTATAAACACTGTGATCCATGTTTCTGCCGGGATAATTAATATCTTGTTTTTGAGACCGACATAACAACCATAAATAGTGAAATATCGGATGTTCATTTCTGTCTGGCATTCTACGAATTTCTTTTGCTAACAAGTTTACCCTGTATAAATAACTATCATTATTATTATTATTATTATTATTATTATAAATAGAATAATTAAATAAATAATAATAAATAAATTTCAGTTTAAAAATTATTATTGCCCTCAAACGCTTCATTATGTTGTATCTGACTGCCTCACCTATCTTAATCAAAATTCCTGTCTTATTCGAATCCGATGCTTCGCATCTTTACGTATATTTCAGGATATCAATCACCATGCCTTATTACTAGACCTGATCTTTGCCCTAATATGATAATTCAATTGAACTATTCATTGTACATCCTAGAATTAACCGTCGGTTTCGAGACCAATTTGCAAAGAAATATTGATCAAAAAAGTCTCAAGTATCAACAGCTGTGCAAAGACTTGAAGAAAAAAATTAGTAATATTCAATTTATTATTTTTAGTATGAGTGCAATTTGTGGAAGTGTAAGTGAAAGTAAAACCTTTTTAACCCTGCTTAACTTAAGGACCTCAAAGTCGAAAACAATACTTTTCTTTTAATAAAAATAATATCGTGTATATTCAGAGCTACGGAGCTATCTTGTATATTTAGAGTTTCTGCCAACGGAACAGTGATTGGCCTGGCCCAGAGCTTCTTGCATGGTGGTGTGGCTTGGTTTTGTCGTTTGGTTTGGTTGTTGTTGGTTTGGTTTGTTTGTCTGTTGTTGTTT
>JAAAKL020008346.1:0-16016 GCA_010016065.2 Carybdea cf. marsupialis auct. non (Linnaeus, 1758)
AACCTGAATAATCCTTCCGGTGTACATGTTTCCACCATAAGAAATCACCGTGAATAAAGTTCAATAATAATAATAATAATAATAATAATAATAATAATAATAATAATAATAGTAATAAATGAATATTATCACCAAATTGTTATCAAGAAGAGAGAATTTGAAAATATCAACTTTGGTAGAAAAAGGTCAAAATATCAACAACGGGGTTCGAACCTTGGACCTACTCAATCGAAGCGTTCTGCTCTACCAGCTAAGCTATGATGACCCTGTGATAACATAGTTGAACTTTCTCTAGTCACCACATCAGCTCCCCATATCCATGGGGTGGGCATCAACATCCAGCTCCACGCAATTCTGGGAGGCCAATCTGTCAGAGGCACATGGTGCGGAGAGGATGGTCTCGAAAATTGTGCCCCTCATCCTCTTCCATTTCAAAAATTTGGTCGGGATCCGTTTTGGTGAAGTTTTTTTGCGCTCTAGTGTAGTACGCAAATTTTAGTCACAGTTTCTAGTAAACGCACAATTTACTGATACGTCCAGATCGCTGTCATGTCTCCCTATCAAAGCATAGTCTTAGAAATAATTGAAAGGGATAGAAAACAAAACACACATAATTTGCCTCTAACTGTAAGTTTAATTACCGTTTTTAATGTCTTTAGAGTTGTTGATAAAATAAAAAGCAAATTACCTGTCTCAATTGCATTACTCCATGGTCCACATCCAGCAACGGTGCAAGCACGAATTCTTAATTGAAATTTCGCATAACTAGGTAATCCTCCAATTACAACGGATAAAGTATCTGACTTGTATGTGTGGTATGAAGCTGTTTTACCAATGACAGTTTCCGATGCTTCACTAACTAGTAGAACACTGACTATGTAGCCTGTCAGGATGCCATTTCGATACTTAGAATTGAGTTCACCCCATGTTACTTTGATTGAAGTCAAAGAGAAAAAAGGCAACGAGGAGAAATTTGTAGGAGCGGTGTCAGGGGCTGTGAAAGAAAACGTCCCGGAGTGATTAAAAAATACTATATATTAGAAAGGGAGAATAATTTATAGCTTAAAGTATACAACTACTTCAAGAAAATATTTAAAATTGTAGAATGAACTGAACCTATAGACTACGTGGGCATAAAATTTACTTTATATTTGGAGGGTCAGCTTTGCATCCTGCAAGCTGTCAGAGAATTATTGTAATGATAGCATCATTAAAGATACGTATCAATCTGATCATATAGATTTTTATCAATTCACAGCACATTATTTCCAGGTCTGAAATAATCTACTGATGACAGGCGAAAATGATTACTTGTACTATTTCTTAAAACTGCTAGTCTACGGCTTCTAGGGGGGAGGTTATGGAATGAAAAAGTGAATGCTAAATACGAGAGAGACCACAAAATCAGTAGTGGAGAGACTATCATCCAATAATAGTGTGATTTGTAAAGAAAGAAAAGGGTGTAGCTATACAGCATTGACACACTCCTTGATGCAGAAGCCGTACAATGAAGTCCATTTACGTTTAAAGAGGCAATGTTTAGCTTCGCCTTTCAATTTAGGCAATATACGTTTTGGACTGCAGGTATGAATACGACAGTGTTACCTTGTTATTCGAATGTTAGTCAAACATTTTACGTTTGAAAATGTTGGGAAGGGAGTTTGTTTGTTATTCCCTTATATAAAATAATGGTATCGATAGAGACTGATGATCGTAGTAATATCACAATGTTTAACATAAAGGGGAGGAGTAGTAAAACATAATGCGAAACTTATTAATGGCAGAAAACCAATCTTGATTTTTTCCTGTCATTTTATCAGCACGTTACTATTTAAATTGTAATCAACAACAACAAAGGGCTCAAAAACGACAAAAAGATATGTAAAATGACACCATTGAGCTAAATACAGTAGAATAGATAAGGCCATGTTTACTCTGATTGTATACACTCACATAATGCAAAATTATGCCTCTCAAAACCTTTGCTCTGACGTGGGTCAGAAGCGGTTGTGTAAGACGCCCTAAATTTAGAGAGAATAAATTCTTACTGACACAACCTAGCGAACTCTCGATTTCAACCTGAAATGACCTATCGTAGTTGGAATCAAAACAAACATCCAGTGTAGTAAGAACAGCGCTAGTCCTATTTCTGGTACAAAATATCATAGTACGGGGGGAGGGGGGCAATGTTTCATGACATTCAAAAAAATAGTCATTTTACCGTCTTCTGGCATTGTCACGTATGCTAAGTAGAAAGGCCCCGTTGCCACACGTGTAAATCCTGCCACTTCTATTCCATACTTGACATTGGGTTTCAAATGGCCTAGTAATAATCTCTTTTCGTCTATCGTCAGCTTGATAATTATTTTCTGTATTTGTCCAGATGAATGCGGAGCGGAAATGTTTGCATACTTGATCAAGTAACCCGCCATGATACCATTCTGTTGCGTTCTAGGAATTTCCTGCCACTGAATATAAAGCTGCCTTGGACTGACAATGAAGATTGTCACATTTTGAGGGGCTGCTGTAGGAGCTATCAGAAAAAGATAGATGATGGAAATCATGAAACAAGGTACAACTAAATAATCTTACCAGGTAATTCAAAGGGAATCAAGGTATTATTGCTGATTTTCATTTAACAGCATTTTTTCCCATATAGACACTTTTCTACTTACTTGGCAAGATGGCACAATAGATCATTTAACAGGGAAGCGAGGGCTCTTCAATTCCACGAATTTTTAATTCAACGATTATTCTTTACTTCAGTAATTACACTATAGTAGTATCATAGTATTTAATATTGAAGGATTTTGATTTCCAAGTCTTCTTTCTGTACCTGATCTTTGCTCCCATACGATAATGTTTCCGAACAGCCTGTTACATGTTACAGAGTCTAGAGCTAACAGTCAGTTCGGGAGCAAATTTACAAACGGCCTTTGATTAGGAAAGTCTCCGATATCAAAAAAGATAGAAAGACCGAAAATGAAGGTTTCAAAACATCCATTATAGAGACACGTTTTCGAAAGGTAATAGATAATTAGAATATATAGCACTTTCCAATTGCAAAAATCCTCGTGTGACATAGTTGGGTGCCAGGAAACCGGTTTCGAAATTCTTGAAGTCATTGAAGAGACACATATCTCAGATAAATCAATTAAAAATCCTACGTAAACTATAAAAAGGAGAAACAGTATTCTCATACAAGGAAAGCAGCGAATTCTGCGAAAAATCATGATTTATCACAAGAAATTAGTCCATACCTCCTTCTGCGGTGTGTGCTATTAAAGGTGTACTGGGAGCCCCAACTCCCGTTGCGAGATTTCCAGAGACTTGAATAGAATACAGAGTAAAGATATCTAAATCCGTCAACTTGAATATGTGATTCCCTTTCTCTACATTCCGCAACTCCCATTCACCTTTGACCGGAAGAAGTCGTCTGTAGTATATAGTGTAGCCTTCATGTAAACTACTGCTTTGGTTTGTAGCTGTTGCAATCCAGGAAACTGTGATCGATGTATCAGTCTTGTTGATGACAGTCAAGTTTGTTGGTGCAGAGGGAAAATCTATGATCAGAAGATGCCACATGCGTTACTTCTACAAATCTGTATAGCATGTTATAGGCTCAACAAAGAAGATCAATAGTAGAAGATGGGGAAACATTATGGGAAGCAACACCAGTTATTCTCTTTTTGTTCGCTGCCACTTATACTGTTGGGGAGGGGCGGGGCTTCACACCTCGAGTCAAAGTTTTGTTGGTACTATTGAACAGAAGTAGGTCTATAGCATAAAAAATTACCTTCATCTATCACCATGAAAATAGCTTACAAATATCACAACTCACATTTTGTAGATATGACAATACTAGGATTCTGAACGCTATACAATTTGAGCCTCTTGGGCCATGCCCTGACCTATCACTGTACGTATAAGTACGTAGTTAAGGCTATGAAGCAAGCAGGTGTGACTTTTCAGTCTTTATATTTCCAGCATTACACAGCCTCAGTCACACAGCTTTCACATCAGGAATTATTAAATAACGCTAGCAGCAAAATCCAGTGCTGCTAACGCGTAAGGAAAAGGTTGTGGGCCAATGTAACATTGGAAACTCCACCTAAAGATAAAGGACTATCAATTTAAAAATTCAGGTTTACCCCTTTAAAGAGACTGAGAAAATATAAAAAGTAGAGTAAATTGGGTATGCATGTGTTTTGAACTTAAATTTCTTGGGTATTGTTGTATACGTTTTACGATGTATGCCTTTACAGCACGCCTAGGCATATCACTCAAACTGTTCTTTAAAAAACCTGCACATTGGGTCACACGGAACATATGCATTACAAATACCAAAGACCATAAGGATCCTCCCAAAAAGCTATCAACATAATTTTCTCTCTCCTTATTTCCATTCCTCTTATACAAATAATTAAATCGTGTATGCATTACTATTATTGCCACTAAGAGCAGCATTACAAGTAATACCCCCAAACTCAAAGATTCCATTATAATACCTCATATAGAAACATATTCATACCTCCTCTGTAGTTTATGTTTCTTCGGTTTCTATTGCTAATATTCATCAATCACATATCATCGATTTGTAAACACTGCTAATTTTATTTAAGGTACATGAAACATAGAGGAAGTTATTTTCACGTGCCTTAAATACATGTAATCTGCATACCTGATGCCACAGAGATGCTAAACGTTGATATTGGCATTGAAGATAACGCTGAGCTACTTTCGACGGAGTCCATCACCGTAAGAATTTCAAAATCGCGGGATTGGTTGAGAGTTAGGATGAAATCAGCAATGACACTGCCTTGACTAACATAGAAACAAAAGTAGATATGAAAGTTTCCGAAAATTACTTCAATATTTTACATTTCTACGCGAAGGTATATGTATTTCGCAGGACTACTTGTGATGAAATTTTTCCCCCTCATCATCGAGAACATTAGAATTTTTGATGGTATAATTAGTGAGCAAATTGACTGTCATTAACAACGGTTCCTGTCTTTAGAGAAGGGCCATTAAGATGATGCCATTGATAGTAATAAACTCTTTCAAAGCATACATAATAAAGGTGACACAGCCATGTTCCTCTCAAGAATAAATAAAGAATGACCATTCACAGAAAAAATACGTCCTTAAACAAGTCGCTGTTCAGGAAATACCTAGATATGGTTTCCACCTGTACGGCATTCTACCGTACAATACGGTATTTTAGGGTGCTTGTACTGTGTACGGTAAAGTCCCCTACCGTACATCACAATGTATGGTGTTCAGAAAAATCACTAAAAAAGTACAGTGTTTTTATTAACCAACAGTCAGCTTTGCCAGGCGCGCCCTCGTATCCAAAGCCTGTTTACATCAAAGGCTATAGAAAAAGGAATGGACTTTTCCCTTCACTCTGCCTACTAGAACTTCACGCAAGTACATATACTTAATAAATTTTCAAATAAAGCTTTTACATGTGATATTAAAGTTGTTTAAAATGCGAACTTTATTGTCTTGAAAGACTTTAAAGCACTCTAGCCTTTTAAGATTTTTATGGGCGTGAACATGCCTCTCCCTTCATCCTCATGTACCTTAAGTTCTTGTACAGAGTTTAGCGGTCAAGTATTTGCCAAGAATCTGCTGAGGGACTAGCGCAGCATTTTTTTCCCTTTTAAAGTTATCGCACTCTAAGTGTCTAAATGCCATATCATTCAAACTATGTGTGTCATATCGTTAAAACTTTTATTATTTCTTATATTGGACATCTTGAAACACTAAATTATATACAAAACTCCTCTGAAAGCCCCTAATTTATCTCCTTTATCTATACCAGAATCAACAAACTATTGCTCGTGGTTCCACTTTTGTGACATTAATAATAAAAGGATTCTGGCTATTTTGTTCTTTTCCTGTTTTTACCAATCATGCCTACGGTTCGTATTTGATGGAACTGATTATAGTTTGGTTTTTTCACGTTGCAGTTCCTTTCTGACCGATAATTTTCAGGATTTGCCTCAAGGTGATACCCGTAAGGTTTAAAACTTCGATCTGCTTTACAGTTTGCTTCCCAAGTTCCACACGAACGGTTTAGAATGTTTCAGAAATCACATTTCATATGGATTTCAGTTTTAATGAGATTTTGATGATTCTATTATATAAGCAAGATATTGAAACGGTCCTACAAGCCAGAACTATCTTTCTCTGAACTGCAGTCAGTATAAATTATTCTGAAACCTATTACCCATGCAAGTGATACTATTCTGGGGTTTCTATTTTTGAATTGATGCCATTATCCAGGTCATTACATTTTGTTTTTTCATTTAGTGCTGTTGTTTCTATTCTCTACAACATTGTTGCCATCTCCTCATGTTTCGTCTTCTCCTTCTGCATTTGCCCCTCTTTTGACTAGCAGAATACGATCTCAAGTGCTAAATTAGGTATCACTAGATCTATTTTGTTTTTGCTGAAAGCTTGTCTCTAGGGGCAAGGAAAATACTAAGGGGAATGCATGACGATGATTTGCATTCTTGCCAAACGTTAAATTAGATGGATGCATTAAATCAGTCTGTTACTGCTGTGTAAATGTAAACGAAAATGCATTGCATCATGTTGCTATTGTATTTTTCAATACTTGTTTCTATTTGTTTGGAAAAGGCAAAAAATGCAAATATCGTACATAAGTTTATTCAATTCAAATACAAAATTACAACAGAGTATGAATTTTGATCTTTGCAAATAACGATGCCCCTTTTAATTCTTCCACTTATCAAACGATGACAATTCAACATATGTCACCCCTTTCTACAACGCATGGCCCACTAACACATCGGTTTCTCGCAATCGTAGTGTTTGATTTCCTCTTCGGTTAGGGCATCACTCGATTAAAAGGCTGGGTTTGACTGATTATCAATAAGTTGTGTTTATCCAGTATTAATTCATACCTGAGAGATAAAATATCAACGTCAATTTTAACTTCAGCCTTCTTGTATATTTGCCGAAACTGTAATGGAGATCAAAAAAGAATTAAATTCTTGATAATCATTTGAAATGCTTGGGATGTTTTCTAACGGACAATAGTATGTATAAATAATGGAGTAGGGTTTTCGTAAGATCCGTGAATCTATTTCACGGTCTACAGAGTAAATTAATATTTAAAAATGATATCCCATTGAAAGATATAGGGCTTTTGTCACGAGAGAGGTATGTATACAGTGTATATAATATGATACGATCAAATATGATACCATAGGATTTGATAAGATATGATATTATAGGATATGTTGGGATGTGATAGGATAGTATGTAATATAACATGATATGATAGCATAGGATATGATAGGATGTGATTGGACAGGATGAAACATAATATAATACGATCGCATAGGATTTTATAAGATATGATAGCATAGGATATGACAGGATGTGATAGGATAGGATATAATATAACGTAATATGATAGAATAGGATGAGAATGATAGGATAGCATAGTATAGGATATGGTGGGATGTGATAGGATAGGATATGTTATGCTATATATACAGATAAGCAACATAATACGTTAATGGTGAAGAAGAAGGTTAAGAGGTAGGTTTTGATACTAAACTTATGAGTAAGAAGAAAAGAGAAAGCCATGTGGATATTTTGGTATGTTTACAGTAACTGAAAGTGTCAATAATCTCTTGATTTCAAAACAGAGCAAAAAACTATTAGTTTCATGATATTTGTGAGAACGAGGCAAGTTTAAAATTGGATGAAAAACTGACATCGTCTAACATGGAACTCGTAGAGGCATTAGAGAGGCATACGATAACATGAACGCCAAGCTATGATTAAAATTTTTAAAATAAGTAGCAAAAGTTAAAGTAGAAATGCAGTATTACCTTACCTATGTTGCTTTTGTATCTGTCCACGTAAAGGACAACAAGACATTTTGAAAACTATTGCCATCAAAATCCTAGGGGGGCCCATCCCTACTTGCTACGGTGTCCCCTGATTGCTACCTTTCTACTTTAAAGTGCAGAGCATAACTTAACATAATCGCTAAATGTCAACCATTAACTACATGACGGAATAATTATTTTGCAAGCTGACTCCTTTTTGCACAAAAAATACCCAGTGAAGACAATAATAATGTCATTTGTTTCAAGCTCACGATCCATGCCCTCACGGCGGAATGCTGTACGAACTACTCATGATGAGCCAATGCTAAACGCTTTATATGATTGATGTACATAGAGAGATCTGCTGTTATTAGCCAGGTCATGCCGAGTGGAGATATTGATGTCAATATCAAGTGATGAAGGACAGATGGACATGCTGTGGCATCTATTAAAATTATCAATTTGATGTTAAAGAAATTGATATTACTAACCATATTTCAATGCGATGCGATGCGATGCGATGCGATGCGATGCGATGCGAAAAAATTCTGGCAACACAACTTAGTGAATGAAAACTAATACATTGACTTAATGAGATTACGGAGTAATGGACAAAGAGGCAATCAGGATAAAAGATAGTTACATTTTGCATCAATTTATTTTTGAATTCCTTTGCTTCCACACTGTCCAGGGACAAATAAGATTCCTTCCATGTTTCCTCCGCAAATCGCATCCCACAGCTAACGTTGACAGCTACAAGTACACAAAACATTAGCAGGAAAAAAGTCACTAAATTTGTAATAAATCGAGATTTTCAGTATCAAGGGATCAACACACGCAGATAGACTGAAATTGTTCTTGTGGATACTTTGATAGTTGTTTGAAAATTTGTTGGCATTCTTACTTGAACTAAAAGTGCTTACATTGGTTTTGTCGAGTGTGGTACATTGAAAATTTATAGGGTCATGTTGCAGATAACATAGTAGAGGCAGGAGACGCCCCCTCTCTTGCCTTGCATTCCGTAGACTTTTCTCTCTATCTGAAGGTATATGCTAAGCTTTTAAAATTTCTTTGATCGTATCTTTTGTCAACAGCTGTTCTTGGCCTTCTATGATGTACCCGGAAGCCTGTCGCAGCTACTGTCACGAACAAATCCACACTGCTTCATAAAAAAGATACATTATATTTTCTAGATCAAGATATTTTTTATAATACAGTAGAAATTTGAATTACCCCCTCCAATCGTCAGAAATAAAAAAAACACTTCATGTAGGTTCTACTGTGAATTAGTAGTTCTTTTATCAATGTAAAAAATGTGAAATAACAATAATTAAATCTATGGAATGTGCGATCTTGTTAAATTTAGCCCTGATGATAAGTACTCTAGTACTTACTAATCGACTCCTTGATTTCTCATTACTCCCCCCCTCTCCCTGATAGGCATGACTGACTACCATCCTCATTAAATGTTAAGACGGAATTCTAATAGCAAAGTGCTATCTAAAAATGACCCCTTGTCACTACCTCAATACAGATAACTAAAATTTACAGTTCCAGGTATATGGAGTAGAATGAAATGATAGTCCACTTACGTTTGCATGGCCTGAAATTGCAAGGGATTGTCCTCTCGTGCTTTCCTTGGCAATGACGTCCATTGTAATTTGGAGCTGGGTTTATACATTTTCGTCGACCTCTTCGATGGCCACCACCACATAGTCTATCACAGATTTCCCAGCTACTCCATGATGTCCATCCTCCATGCACTAGTGGGCATCACAATAAGTCACAAAACAATTAGGGAATAGTGCACGTGAAGCAGACAGTTTGTAGTTCCCCAACAGTAACTCAGAAACATTAATAAAGGCAAACAAAAAGTAGGCACACGAAGGGGACAAAAACTTAAAAAACTGGAAAGACACGGGAAAAATATGAATTTGGCCAAGAAGTGCAAGAATTTTAAGAGTGGGTAGTAGATGAAACCGAGAGAGAAAATAAGAGAATGAGGGCAGATTCATGATAAGGGGTAAATAAAGACCAGGATTCTTGCATTCGAAAGAAAGACAGCAGAAGAAGACCTAACTAAAGAAAAGCATGTCGGCTAAAGTCGTAGACAATGTAAAGGAAAAGAAAGAAAAGAAAATGTAAAAAAGAAGAAACGAACAGCAACAGAAATATGAGGAAGGCTAAGAAAAGGAGTATGAAAAGAACACAAAATTGGTAATATAGCCGTATCTGACTCAAAACTAGTATTGACGTCATTGAAAACCTACTTTTTTGCACCGTCCTCACAGACATTTGCAACTCAATTTACAAAAGAGATTTTTGAAAGGTTTACTCCTTTATCCGTAAATTGTAGAAATTACCTGGACAATAGAAATTTCCGCACGATCTACTTTCCTTTGATATCCCCTCACATTTATCTCCACCATGCTTGGGCTGAGGGGAATCACAGTGTCGGTATCTCGGTTGAGTTCCAACACCACATGGTTTAGAGCATTGTTGCCATGGTTGCCACTCTCCCCAGCTCCCATCCACTGAAAAGAGAAAACAATTTTCAATAAACATCATACGCCGAAATTTTTGTTCAAATCAGCAAAAGTTGTTTCGAGTCACAGAATTTGCATATGAGGTTCTACACCAGGATAGTTTTTTGCTCCTTTGGAAAGCGTTAAAGTCGTTTATGATAACGAAATCACGTTGAATCTACGCCATTTGCAATTATTTGCATTTGAAGGCCACAATGGAAAAACAATCAGAGTCATAATTTTCCCTTTTTTAGTTCCCTCCCAGTGGCGGTTTTGAAGAGTGCGGGGCCCTGGGCCGAGAAAGTTTGCGGGGGGCCTATGACGTCATGCATTGCAAGGAAGTTCAGCTATGATCGTACTGCGAAAGTTCCAGAGACGTTTTATTCCTCCCAGTACTATCATCCCACAAATTCTCCTTAGGAACAATGATCTATGTCGAGAGCTACAGGCAGGTTTTCAACCTTACTAAAATGAAAGAATGATCAGAGTCCGCTTGTTGCCAGGGAACGAAGATCTGTGACTCTGATCGCTTTTCCATTGGAGCCTTCATTTGTATATATGTTGTCATGCTTTTACGTTAGCTTTTCATCTTCAAAAAGGCCCTTCACATATAGACCAGTCTTGAAATTAGTTTGAAATAACTTTCCGACCTAATCTGATACAGGAAATTCATTCTGCATGTTGTGCATTCTGCATGTTGTGCATTTTTCATGTTGTGAGTATAGCACAGCCCTTATATTCACGAAATTAAGGTATAAATATAAATTTATATATATGTTTATATATACCTGAACTTTCTACATTTTTTTGTTCAAACTTATAAGAATGGTTAGAATGAGAAGGACTGTAGATGAAAGAAACAATCTGTATGCTATTAACAAATACGCCTTCTACTATTTGCATCAACGTTGAAATCGTTGGCATTGCTACGAAAATTAGGAAAGCTGGACTGGTTTCTATTTCGATCTCTCTGGCTTCTTTGAAATAGCTAGCCAATCTTCCACTTGGCTAGTGGCTCAACCACGGGGAGAGGGGGGGGGGGCTTACTTGTTTGATCTTAAAATCGCGGTTGATTTCAAGGATACGTTTACAGTACTTCAAAGTCCTGCATCTCGTCATTATGACGTATTGTTATTGCAAGGTATGGGAGAAGCAAATTCATTTCATTGTTTAGATTCTTTGTATGTTGCTTAGAATTAGCAATAATTTTGGTTTCAATTTTACAAGTTTTAATGCTTTCAAGACAGAAAGTAGTTTATCAATAAACAGTTACATGCCCTCTCCAAGTTTAAGAAGGCGGGTCGACCCCCTGAGCTTAACCGTTCCTTCGTCCTTGTTTCCAAGTTGTAAAAGCTGCTTATCTTTTCTTTAATAATTTTTTTTCATTCTCTTTTTGTATCCTTTTCATTCAATAGGTACATGGGCTGCTAAAATGTTTTGTAGTTCATTCACAGTTACTAAACAGACAAGGATATCGTAAAAAGGGAGTAGCTAGTTAAATATTTTATAGACAAGTTTGCATTTTAAATCGGAAAAGGAAGTGGAGGAAGATAAAAAACGCAACGATTGAGTTGTGATGTGACATAAATTGGGGTGTGTTTTATTCCTATTGCCAAACACATAGCCAAGACTAAAAACTGTACCAAGTTACTATAGGAAACGGTCATCTTTATCTCATCAGCTAATCCATTCCATCAGTATCAGATGACAGTTTTTAAACCATCTAAGGCATCATCAAATATGCCCATTTCCTTTAATCTTACCAGGACAATGTTTCATATGGCATGGTCTTGTATCTAGTGACAAATAGTAATAAATGCTTTGTACGTATCTCGTGGTGGTATACGCAGCTCTTTATATTTTACTCTCATTGCCAGATGGATACGCCCATGCATAAGCAGTCGGAAGTTTATACAATAATGAAAGGAAAGACCGTACAGGGCAGCTCCTATCTCCGGTAGTATATTGTAAACAATTGGAGATACAAAGGTGGAGTTTGCCCTTTGCTTGGCATTAGATGATAGGTTGTGTGGATGGCCAATATCTGCAGTGCACAACATTAATCTTTGTAGCACCAACTAGCGATACAGATAATTAGTTTTGTTGGTATGCCCTGAAAACATGGGCCAGCACGGGCCCCGGGGTATTTCAGAGCACCTGGCCACAGTAGGTTTATGGGCGAAACGCCTAAGGTTGTTTTTATGACCAAAATGCCATAGAATAGAATTTCTGCGAGCTCCGGACCTCCAACCCTGCCTACCCCCCAACCCTCTCGACGGTCCTGCCTGAAAGTATTTGTTAAGATACTGTATTGCGTTCACCGAAACAGTAAGAGGGAGAACTTTCAGAGGACCCTATGTAAGCGGAAGTCTGCGTTTTCAATTTTCTAAGTCGGCCTGTACAAGACCTCATTGAAAGTGGTTCCCCAGAGGAGGTTTGCCCTAGAATACAGGCAAGAACGTCTTTTTGTCGATTTCAATGCAGATTGCAATTTATAAGGGATTGGATATTGTTTTCATCGCTTCCATGTAAGTTTTTCTGGTTAGTATTTGGAGGGAGCGGGGGTTTAAGTATCGAGTTGGTTTTGAACACTGTTGAGCTCTGCGCTGTCGATTGGTACCACCAACTAGATACCAATGTTTCACACTGGTGCAATTCAGAAATAGGTAGTCGATGCTATTTATACGGGGAGTGTAGCTTAAAATTGCGTAGTGTGAAGTCTAGTTGAAGATTGTTCAAGAAGGACCTTAGTTTGAGCTTGTTGCAACCAGGATGAAGCTCTAGGAAGTAGGTGCTAATAGACGGGTCAGTATTGGTATTTAGTTTTCCATATTTCTTTTCAAAGATGGTAGACCTAAGAAGTGGTCGTACTTATTGTGTAGAGGAACACCAGCGTGTTTCAGGGAAAGTTGACTGAACGTAATTACAACATACAACATACGTGGTTATTAATATTTATCGAAAATTGTGATGATTTTGCCTAATTTTGATACCTTAATAGTTTCTGCGACTCGTAGGAGAATTTTACGCCCGCATATTTTATTTTTTAAGACCATGTTTGCTTTGTAGATAATGTTTTGATCGTTCTAACATGATGTGCTGTTACTTAAGTATATTGATGTCATCATGGCACCCCCTTCCGACTTTCCTTTTATCGATCATTTGCAAGATATGTGGCTTGAACAGCTTTTCCAGGGTTTGTAATGTACGACTGTATTATGTAGACCCATATATAGTGCAATAGTAATTATGAATGTACTGTACTTCTTTGTCATCCGCAGCGCATTAATTATGCCACTACATCCAATAACCAAATTATTTCCGTTTTGTAGCGATTTTACTCTTCGCAATCACTGACCTAAATCAGCACCGTTTGCATGCTCTTAGACCGTTGCAATCGTATGGTTTAAAAGGAGAAGGGTAATGAACGTAGCTGAAATGCACCTAGGTTGTATTTTTGAATGCATGCTAGAGAAATATAAAATTATGTCACCAATGGCTGTACGCTGCAAATGCTTGGGTCACGGGTTAAGATCCCGTTGGGGACACAATTTTCTATTTCCATGTCTTCTTTCTGAACTTATAATTTTCAAATTCTCGCTTATCAAAAAGCATTATTTAGTGCTGTGGATTTCTGTGCCCAAGTACAACAGTTCATGTCGCAGCGCTGTCACATTGACACATGTTTCATGAGTCCCTCTCTGCTTAGGTTTAAGGTTCGAGTGCACGATTGGTCATTAATCTGAATACCTACTGTCGCACATCCAGTAGGAAAATAGGTACCAAGGATTAGCAGGGTGAGGATAAAGGAGGCGAATGAAGGAAGGAGCCACTATGCCTCACCGTGCCATATTATGGTCTACTGCAGACCAGAGGACCCCTTTTTCTTACCTTTTCCTTAGCTAAGAGCTTTTTTAAATAATAAGGTACTCGCCACCGTGCCGCACTTCAGCTATTCCAATTACAGATCTCCATTCCCATAAATGTGCAAAGTATCCGGTTTTATATAGTTTCGACTGTGTTTTTTTGTGGCAAATTTGGTATTCATTTCCAAGTGATTCCATTCCGCGGCATAAAAGAGATCCCTTTATCTGAATCGAGCGACTTTTCGCCAGCTGTCGTGTCGGAAATAGTCGGGTCGGACGCTCATTTTTTTGGGGGAAAATTCCACCCAAGACAATTTATTCCAGGCGCCCCTTTTGTCCAGATTACAAACGTTTTCCATGCGCGCCTTTTGTTAGGGACGCTTTTCTGAGAAAGACCGTTCTGTGATGCTAGAAATAATTGTTGATGGAAACAAGTTAACGAAATGGTATCGGGCTGTCGCACTGTAAGATGAACACACATTGAAGCACTAACGCTTTCACTTGTATTAGATCACAACATTTAGACCTTGAAAGATAACTTAGACCCTGTCAAGTTTATTCGATGCAAGAAACCATCCACTACTATTTGCCTATGCGCAAAGGAGGTGGTAAGCTGGTTTTGACCCACATGTATTTTTCACAAATCGTAGGGGGATGTGGCTGAAAACTTCGAAAGTTGGGCGTCCGTACATCTTGAATGATCGCAAGGGGCTCTGCTTTCACTAAAAAGTTGCAGGTTTTGAGAACGTGTGTCAAACTTTATTTTAAGGGAGGGATAGCTGGTGCTCGACCAAACTAAGTAAGTAGCTCTGTTAAGCTTGGTTTGTTTTGGAAGCGCTTGTACATTGTTTCCAATTTTGAGGCTGCTTGATTCAGGCAGACACCTAGTCGATAGAAGTGACTGCGTACCCAAATCGACCATGCTAGGTGTCCCATACTTTTTTCAGCATAAACCTGATGCATCCACCAGTATGGGTGTGTATGACTTGAAGACGTCGTCTGTTTATATTCATTGACGTGAAAAGGATGACCCCCTCTACCCTGTAAGGATGGAGCGGACCTTAAAGGGGAGTTAAAAAGCATTGAAGAGGAAATGTTTGAGGTGGAAAAAGTTCGGAAACTTCTAAATAAGCGAGGTCCAAGTGGCTCAGGGTTAAAAGGGGCTAATGGCAAGTAGCCACTCGACATGTCTTTTTAGGCAACCGTCTTTAGGTGTAAAGAGGATCAATCAGAGCGAGTAGCTTGATTGGCTTAGCTGCTGTGGTTAAACTGTTGTTGCAAGACATCTTATCAGCCGTTTGTTTCAAAGCCGAACCTCAGAATGTTGTAGAACCTAGGATTAGTTCATAAAATCCAGTTCCTGCCACAAGAAACGATAGTTACGTTGAATGTATTACAGATGTCGTGCAAATTGAATTTGCCATAACAGCGCATGTACTGTCGCACACTTCCTTGGACGTAGACAAGGTCTACCATTTCCTTACTGCGTGTATGCTGTGGTCGTTGTCTAGAAACATGGGAGACGGATTGCCGGTTTTCGGATTATATGTCTGAACTATTTATGTGTCATTTCACGTGCTTCATTATTAATTTTGATTATCATGTAGCCTGTCTTACCCCTAGTTTTGCTATTAGACTTTCCACCGACTGCAACACGGTACGCTACATACATACTCTCGAGTCCGGAATAATCGGGCCGGGACGCTTATTAATTTTGGAGAAAAATTCCACCCAAGACATGTTTATTC
>JAAAKL020008347.1:0-16013 GCA_010016065.2 Carybdea cf. marsupialis auct. non (Linnaeus, 1758)
TGACGTTATGGTTCTGACGAGAGTCATCGAAAAAAGCTTTTCAGCCATCAACAATGAGTTGTCTTTTCAAAAGTATCATTGTGTTCTGTACGACCAACAATAAGTTTAACAAATTAATGTCATTCTACATTTCAGGTTTTTAGAGTAAGAGCTAGTAGTGATGGAAGAGAATATGCTATGAAGGTAATGTTTGTATAGTATCTAACGTAATTTTAAGTAGGTATTCCGTCATGCATAAACGCAAAACTTTCCTGTTTAATCTGTACTAGTGGAAAACTGTTTAGCCTCAAGTACTCTAACATATGACCAGAGTACATAATAGGAAGCTCTTCATGGTGAGCGGTGTAATGTTTAGAAATAAAATAGAAGTGTTTTCCGACGATTTTTATAGTGTAGGCGGAGTATAGCTTGCTTCTTATTTCCTCTCGTGGTCATTTTCGTGAAAGATAGGACCAAAATTTCTAAATGTGTAACATTTGCACCACAAAGTGCTCAGTCTGCAAAGTGTCTGTCAAAAGAGGACAATGCACCTTTCCGTGTCATTGAGTGACTAACGTGGAAGTAATGGACTACAAAAGAAAAGCAAGACTGTTTACAATCATAATCTATGTTTTGTTTACTTACCGTGAAACTGCTGTCAACAGTGCAGAGACGTAATTATATGACAACCTAGAGATTCATTAGTGTGTGAAATGTTGCTTAGTTGCACTAGGTTCTGCGGAGGCCAATAACTCAAATATTGTAGTAGATATTAAGTTGTATGCATCTGCAAACATAGAATGTTCTAAACGTGAAGCACTACCTTATGATAACTTCGCAGCTTGTATTTGAATATATGTGGTAAATCCGTTGGCCCAAATCGATACATTAATTTTAAACTGGCAAATCGCCTGAATAAACAATTCAATCAATGTTGATTAAAGTGATTAAGCACATTATTGCCGCACAGAACCCAAGTGGAGGTACAATCTCTCGAAAGCATTTCCACTCCCCCCCCCCCCCCTTCTCCCTTATTAATGTACAAAGAATGGGTCTTGATAAAGATAAGAAGGTGCCCCACATCCTTTATTTAGGTTTAGGGCTGTTTGAGGCAACCTTTTAGCTAGGTGAAACACATTCATTGTTAAACAAAGAATACTGTTAACATTATTGCATTCCACGATTTGGTATGATATTTGTTTTTGTCCGAAATTTTTTGTCCTCAGCAATTAGACAAATCAAGAATATTAGATGACGACGCTCTTGAACAGTGCAAGGAAGAACTCCTTCTACAGGTAACTTCAACAATTCGCATCTTTTGATTTTTTTCGCATCACTACCTTCGTACTAAAACTATTTTACTCTTCGAGACCGTAATTGAAGTTCTATTAGAAATCCTGATCGTTTGTGGGCAGGGGGTACACTGTTATAGATACTGATTCTTTCTGCAAATGTACAACTTCAAGGCATTTATTGCAAAAACGGAAGTAAAATGATCATAGACTGCTTCCCAGACTCCATTCTAATAGTGCCAAATCTGCTTTTAAACGATCGAGGCCTGTCTTTAAAGTTTTTAAGGGCGCTAGTGTTACTAGAATCTCAGTTATCTTCGATTCTTCTTCTTCGAGTGCCGGATTACATAGCGTTGGATCATGGACTTTCACCTCTCTCTGAGTTAAGACGTACGCAAAATTGTACAGCGCAAAACATTCATCTATATGAATATGCTCTTGAAATGTGTTTGCCGTTGTCGTCTTCTGCTTCTTGTACCTTAAATCTTTCCTGTAACTCAAAAACCTCCAATTGATGTTGTCCCGTAACATGCCCAAAGAACTCCATCTGTTGTTTCTTAATACGAAGGAGAAGGTTTTTTTATTTTCTTCGCTTACTTTTCTGAAATGTTGTAAGATGCCACAATTCTACAGACGATTCGACAGGCAGCTGTATCAATTCAGCGTCGTACAATGTATAACGACAGGGAAAAGTCATTACTCAGTGTTTACGTCACTAGAGCGTTTTTTGAGCGACAGATAGGTAAAATGATGTACCCAAGGACTTTGATACGATAGAACCGTACTTGATCATGCTATGAGACTGTGGTAGGCATACTAGACTTCCATTTGTTTACATTATGTTTCGTAGCACTTGCAGGGATAATTCATATTATTTTATTATACATTTGTTAATCTGGTTCTGGTGTTCCGATCTGACTACAAACGTTTAAGGTTGTTTGTTTTGAAGTTTGAAGACTTGCGCTGGCGATTTCTTATTTCCATGATCAATGCCTTGTAACTGACTGTGATTGCTTAGTGTCTTTCTTTATCGGTGAAGTGCTCTTACTATCTTCTTTCATTGCAAGAAGACTTGGTTGCAAATCTTCGTGTATTGGTAAGGGACTGCTAATGCTAACAATTGTGTGATGTCAGCAAACTGTTATTTCTAGTCGTTTAGCGTTGTTAAAGGTCTACTGTTGCTAAGTGGCGTGCGTTATCAGGTTACTATTTCTTAGAACAAGCATGGGTAGTCGAGGGCGGGCTAATATCGCTAAACTGCGATATTTTGCCAGTGGTTTGCCATTATTATCTCTAACCGTCCAGTCATGTAAAAATGCTCATGGTTCTGGTCAGAGATATAAAAACCGAGGACAGTAAACATAATTTGAAAGACATCTTGTATTCCTCTTGATCTTTCAGAGAGACATTATACTTTAGGTTATCATTATAAAGGGAATCATTAACAAACATACAATAATAATTGTACAATAAGTACAATAATTGTAATGAAAGGTGAGAAGAATTTAAGTGGAACTTAAGACAAGTAAAGAATTTACAAGCGGTTCACGGTGCTACACACAATCTGTATTATTAAAACCTTAAATACACCTAAAAGGAGCCACTTTCGATTATTTATTATTCATACACCGACAATCAGCGGCAATAGGAACACCCTTAACTTTGTTGTGCTGAGTGCTAATGGTGATTTCTGTAGGTATATGATGGTATTGTATGTCATGTGTCTCGCTGAAAATGCTTGAAAAACACGTGAAGGGTACAAGTGACTGTGTTCTACGCAGCCATTTTAACTCTATATTACTGAGTAGGTTGCTCATTTGGCGGAACAGTTGAGTTCCCGTGCGTCCATAATGACGGGAGAATCCATCATGATGCCATTTTAACAGTGTCTGTAGTCAATATCTGTTCCTTTGAGGTGGTTGGCACAACTCAATAATATTCCACAAATTTCTCAAAAAGGAGATCTTTTAGGAGTCTCTAAACATGCATTTGATTTTTTAATAGCATGTTTTAATGTTCTCATTTCCTTTTTTTAAAAGTAATATTGTAACATTCGTATTTTTTGTATTTTTTGGTGGCATACTCGTTTTTGAGCGTATATAACTTTTAGAATTATAGAAAATACTCCCATTTCGATATAAATATATATTAAAAATATGTAGTAGAAAGTATAGAAAGTACAAAGTATAAATTACATCTGAACATCTTCAAGAATAGCGGCTTTCCTTTTCCAATAATCCTTGGGGCACTTTTTGCACTTCGATACATAAGTGCTTTGGTGAGAAGATGAAAGGGATTTGAAAGGGCAAAGTGTACGCAGTGTGTAAGCTGTGTCAATATTGTTTCTGAAACTTAGCAACAGGATAAAATTATTAAGCTAGTGATTTTTTCACTATCAAGCCATGAAAGCATCCTTGAGACCTGTACATGCATGATGTACATGCGAGAATAGGCAACTTTGAGACCCGTCTCCTTTCTTCTTTTAAAAGGTGATACCTTTTGTTGCTTAGGCACTTTGGGACAATGCTACTCCTCCCCTGCATGATTTTATGTGGTTTTCTTATTTGCTACATGTAGCATTTGGTTAACCTATACTGTAAACACATACTACAAAACCGGATTTTTTACCGTAGGATTAAATCTTATTATGTTTAATTGCACCGTTAGACCTACATGCACCACCGATAATATCCGACGTTGATGAAATCGATATTATTTACCTTACACTACTGCTTATGGATACCTGTACGTAGCCATGCTGTCCATGAAGCCTTCGTTAGGGTCAGAATAAGGGGATCGCATTACCGTGAGACCCCCCAAAATGACTTCCCAATTTCTTTATATTTATTAGGAATGCTCCATGACTGTAGTATGAAACAGTCGAGATAACTCATGGCTGCTAATAGCACTATTTTCAGTATCTGTAATCATGTTTTTCAGGATATGGTAATTTCTGAAATTTCAAGCCTAGGCGGGGACTTCCCATTTTTGTGGTATAGCGAAATGAGTATCATCAGCGTCATTTGTTGTTGGGGGGGGGGGGGGTTCCTCTCATCTGACGACGAGTTACTGACAGCTTTTTATCCACTAATGCACCACGAGCAGCAGTATCTTCTTTGCACAGAGCAACCTAACTACACTCTTTTTAGGTGGGATCTTTCCAGTTTAGTGTTGGCTTTCCTTTTTCCTGTCTTCCGTCCTCTTAAAATTATAAGAGCTGTTCTTGTAGCCACTTCTTTGACTCCTCCCAAAATACTTCTTAGCCACCACATTGCCGTTTCTGATTGTGACATCTATGATAGCTTCGTTTAAACCCGGCCTCTCAAATCGCACCTCTGATCGAGTTCTATCTGGCTTTACGCCACATGTCTTCCTCACCATTGCCATTTCTGTTCTCCCGGGTAATTTCTCATTCTCAGAATTAACCACCCTCGGATTCCTAAGTTTTGACAGGTCTGACACACGCTGTTATGAGTGTGTCCTTAAATCCAGTTAGTTAGTTAGTTTTCCACGACACAATGCTGATAAAGCTCGTTGATTTTCGTCCATCCTACCCGTGACCTCGCTAGTAAATACACGTCTGCTGATTAAGTCACCAAGGGAGCGAAAACTGCTCACTTTCTCCAGCAGTTCCAATTTTCGTATGTGAGCCTCCTCTTTTGCTACTGTATTGAAAGCCATCTGTCGAACTCGTGGTAATCTTCCTTATGCATCTCTCGTGTGCTCATCTTTGGCAGATGTCACAGACATTCATCCAGCTTTTTAACTAAATTTACAACTTTTCCTCATCAGATCCTTTCTATAGCTTCTCTGGCGATACCTCTACTACTGTTGTAAACAGAAATTGTGAAGAAACAGTTCCCTGTTAGACACCAACGCCGACACCGAATTTTGGAGAACCCAACGTCATACTTTCACCCTGCCTGTTGCATTTTCATACATTGCAGATCCTAATCCTGCTACAGGATGGAAGGATTTCTTCATATCAAGACAGCACATGTAGAGCTTAAGCTTCTTGCCCGTGTAAACTTCTTGGAACCGTCTTTTGAGTAAGGTCTCATCTACTGTACCTTCCCCTGGGATGTATCGCAGATGGGATGAAATTGCGTCTGACCAACCTCAACTATTTCGTTCGACGAACTTTCTAGGACGCTCTCCATCACCATCAGGCCCTCCTTAAGAAGTATTATGTCTCTGCACGGTTTGTGCTCTGTCAGAATTCGCTTTCGTGTGTAAGAACCAAACCCACTTATTATGGAAGTCGTTGGGCATGCTCTTACCATTAAGTAGGTCTGTATTGCCACCAATTCTAAGTGGCATATCAACTCCTTTTGATACAGCAATACGGTGCCCCTTGGTTAATCTGAAGGCCCCTCTTCTGTACCAAACTTCATGCCACCAAGTGCTTTTACAATTTCCAATCTTGATATCAGCTTTAATGGTCCATCCACAATGCAAGCTTTTTACTCTCTATCCCATGTACTCCTTCCAGAAGCGTTGTCTTCCTTGCACAGGGAACTAAATAGCACCCTTAATTCATACAGTTTCTCCAATAATGCCCTCAGCTTCCTTTTAAACCATTCTCAATTGTTTGTACATGCCAAAAGGTTTCCTCAGGAATTCCTCAGATTCCCAATGTTCCAACTCTCTCATTGCCTTTGCCACTGCTTTCTTTGCATTTCGCTTGTATTTTTAATACTTGTTCACTTTGTGTCTACTACTCACTTTCTTCATTCGCCTAAATGTTTCCCCCTTTTCTTTATGGCTTTCTGGACATCCTTGTTCCATAACCATCTGCCCCCATGTCGAGGCCCTTCTATGCTCTTCCCACATACTTCGCCTTTTTTGAGGCACAAGCTGGAAACCTCTTCCAATCAAACCCTTCTGTAGAATCGTTCCACACCCCCTAAACTGCCCTGCTGGACTCCTTCTGTTACTCATTTTGCTCACGTTGCTCTTAACTTACAGATCTTTGCCCCCTCTCGCAGTGACTCCTTCCTCCTGCAGTCCATCAGATCATCAATATACATAGCTACTTCTGTGGTGCAATTCTAGATATTTCTAACCGTTTTCCTTTAGTTTTTTTAGCAGCATGAAACCAATCTCATTAAAAATGTCATTGAAATCACCAGCAACAAGAAGGAGTTGTCATGGTTGCATACGTTTAGTCTCCAGATGCTACTTCTCCTCAATAGTTCTACCGCTCTGTGATGCATATGCATCTGATAGTCGCATTGGCTTTCCTCTAATTGACAAAACCAATTCCATTAGTCTTTCATTGATTCTTCGCATCTCAACAACGTTGTAGTACAGCTCCTCTTACTAATCTCTGCGTTGCCATCTTTTCCACCGTATCAAACTTGCATCTTCTTCCTGAAGCATCATTGAAGCTCGCTGATCCACCTTTCCACCAAGCAAGCAACATACATTGACTCTACTAATCAATAGCTCTCCAGCCATTTTATTTCATCTTCCAGCTATTGTACAGTATTCCACCTTCAAACTCAGCTATGTTAAATTTTCACGATTTTTGCTAATTTGAGAACTCAATGCAGTTGCACAGCGGGCTTTTTTAGGGCCCTAGTTTACTAGAGGTTTTGCAGCATCCTGTTTGCCTGCATGCAATTGCCACCCACGTCGGTCTTCGGGCTGGACAATGCCATACTCAATTTCATCAATAGAAGAAAGTAATGGAGCAAAAGATACCACGGTCATCCCTGGATTTGATATTGAAGTTTTCGTTCTCCTAGACAGATTATTTACCAAAAGTGAAGAGCTCTGGTCACGCTGGATTGTGGTCAAGGTTTCCAAAGCCTAGCTCATATGTTGGCGAGAATACGTTATGAGCAGTTCATTATGACCTTGTCTGCCAGAAGGAACACATCCATAGCCAGAGCCTTTTTTGCTAAGGTTAGGTTCTACCACATACTAATATGACTGATGAAGTTTTACGTCATACCAAGGAGGAGGAAATAAAACATATCCCTCTGTTACGTCCCAGTAGAGGTTCGAATGTTTAGATGTTTAAAGAGGGTATTAACATAAGACTAGAAGAGCATATAATCCGTTATGGAATTACAACATTGATGGTGTCTACAAATTCAAACAGTCCTCCGGCTTCATTGAGTAGCTTTGAAACGATGAAAAACTTTGACAAAGAACCTCCTTCCGTATGAAACGTGTGTAGTCTCAAGATTGTAAAAGGAAGAGCGATCTTTTTCAAACACCCTTAATGAGTTCTCCTACTGCATTTCTGGCCAGTGTTGCCCGATTATTTAGTCATTTTCAACCTCCTTTGTGAAGTAAGTATAAAACTGAATGTCTTCGAAATGCATTTGTAAGGGCGAAAACGCTGCAGTTCGTGCATCGATAGTGAGATTCTATCAGCAAATGCGATTCGATTTGAAAATAAAAACTGAAGCATATTTGGGCATACGTGTATCATACTTTCGTAATAGTGGAACTTAGTTTGTTTCAGCAATGGTCTACTACATGGTCTAATGCATTCACGAAAGTGTCTAAAAAACGTAACGTGCCAGCGTTGTAGGCATATTATATATAGTGACCTGAAACCTGCTTCATCCTTGGGAAGAGTAAGAAGACTGTTGTTTGGAGGTCATTTGGTGTTGGCATATGACTATGTTATATCACATGTACATCTTTGGGATGACAACATATTCTACATGGCGTACGAAACTTCAATTTTCTAATGTAATTGAAAGGGCTACAGGACGCAACTATGATGCTGTAGCTGGAACAAGTGGAGGAATGTTTTTTGTCTTCGACTGCGGTCACAAGTAAATAAGTAAGTGCTTACTTGCCTTCCAAGGAAAAGGAAAACAAGCAAACAATACATATCAAAATACAAAATAAAAAATGTATAAAAGTAGAAAAAAGTTGACTATAATATGAATTTCTTTGAAAGGAAGTATTCAATCTTTGTATTCAAGATGATCTGCAAAGAATCTAAGAGGAGAGGATGCATTTTTGCATATCTGTGATTAATTCATAGAAAATCCCTTCAGTTGAGGATGCCAACGATAGTATTTAAAACCTTGTTTCCATGTTGTTACTTTCGATAGACTTGCACAAGAACAGATAAAGGAACAGGAAATAATGAACGCAAAAAGAACAAATGTAAATAGATAT
The DNA here is from genome assembly GCA_010016065.2 of Carybdea cf. marsupialis auct. non (Linnaeus, 1758). Lineage (NCBI taxonomy): Eukaryota > Metazoa > Cnidaria > Cubozoa > Carybdeida > Carybdeidae > Carybdea > Carybdea cf. marsupialis auct. non (Linnaeus, 1758). Next base: position 8,421 of record JAAAKL020008347.1, read on the forward strand.
ATATATATAGATATGTAGATACAGATTATGGATGGGACTTGATCTGCTTTTTTGCCGATATTCAGCTAATTATTTCCTATTTTGGGTCAGCTTCCTTCTTTGTTTAATGGAGATGCCAAACCTAATTAATTAGTTCTCTCCCCGACCTCGGCAAATAGATGTTGTTTTTTAAACGGTCTTTACGATTAATGGTTTCCCGTGCATCTCTTTTATCAATAGAATATTTTGCATCTGGGCATCCCCTTACTTTTGCAACTGTATTTCAACCACTGTAAGTTACACGTGTGGATCCCAGTGTAGAAAAAACTTTTATAACACTCCGTTTTTCCACCTTGGATTTTACAGGTATCATATGCGCGGTTATAGGATTAGCTCGATTAAATTTTTATAACATTGGCCCCAGTTCAGTTTGGAGTTTTTGCTACCTTGGTGAGTCGATTGCCCATGTTGCCTCAAAGTTGCACACTTGTAAAACGGCTTTAGAATCGGGGCATCCTTGTCATGAAAGTACTATACTCGACTGAAACGTTACCAGCATGTGTGAGTTTGTCGATTGTTGACCTGTTTTAACAATTGCTGATATCTAATGTTTAGGCAATAATTTCTTTTCTTTTGAAGATTGAGATCGGACAACACCCCTTCATACTGTCACTTGAGTCTTGCTGGCAAAGCAGAGGACACTTGTACTTTTGTAAGTATACTTCTACAAATAGCTTCATGCAACTGATACTAAAATAACCCTCGCAATCTGCCGCCGCAAAACTTGTTTTTTTGCCGAGAGCTGCTGAGGTACTATTAAGATGCCTCGGAGAATCGTTTGCCGAGGTATTTTTTGTCAGGTTACCAGGGCATAACTGTATTGACTATATCATTGCGTTGATATTATTGAGGGTTGTTCTCGTCGTCACAACGTCCTTAGATCGTTGCAGAATCAATGCTTTTGGATTCATGAATAAAAAATGGAAAGGACCCAAAACGACTAAGCCATGCCTGGTACAGTTCCGAATCAAAGAGATACAAAGACTGGCGATAAAATGTAATCAATCTAAAACAAGAATCAGTCTAGAATGGCAGAGAAACACTATAAAGTATTTTTTACAAGGAAACTTATATTTCGGCTAGTCAAGCTAGCCTTCTTCAGAGTTGTTACAAAGATGAGTTTCAGAGTTCGTTATAATTCTTACACGGTGGTCACAGTGGATTCATGGCAGAAAATAGATTTTCTGATGCAGTGGTTATTAAGTTGTGACCATTTGAGTACTCTGTCCAAACTTTCGAATGGTGTCTTGTGCAGAAACCAAGACACACCAATTCATAGGTTAAATCTACTAACCAAAACCTTTTTTTTGACCCAGTTCATAATTTGTACGAATTGAGTGAAATAAACACTGTAATTTACTAAGGAATTAGCAAAGATACCAGTATTCTGCTGCAGTGTAGGATCAAAAAGTGCAAGTTTGGGAACGTTTGCAATTAAGTTTTTTTATCGTGTGAATAATTACTTAATCACTTAATTAGCAATTAAAGTTTTCAAGTAGAGCCACAATTAGTTTAATTTTTACAGAATATTAGAATCACCTCGGTGTTTTTCCTTTTCGATAGAATGTAAACTTCATGTATTATCATGCCTCGCTCTGAAAAGCTTCAGGATCGACTACATATCTGCAAAAGGGTTTTGCTCACATAAAGTACATTGAAAAGTGTTTATTCAAGTTTATATATATATAAGTACTCAGGCAGGGACACAAACAGTCATGAACTACATAGTATAGAACTCAATAAACAGTGCTTTCGGCCCTGGTGTGGATCGAACCCAGCATCTCCCACACCGAAAGCAGCAAACTTGCACTTTTTGATCCTACACTGCAGCAGAATACTGGTGTCTTTGCTAATTCCTTAGTAAATTACAGTGAGAAGTAACCTAGCTGCCGCAGATAAGCATGGTATCAACTTCAAAACACATTCCAGCAAGAACTTAACGACAATGCGAATCTTCCAAATATAAAAAGGGAAAACACTGTTCGAACCCAGCATCTCCCGAATTCTCACCACCACCACCATCGACTTTCCGGATTGTCTACTCGACTGTCGGCTGGAATCACCCTTTTTATATATCCTGTTTATAATGTGCTTCCTATTCATGCAAACGAGGATATATGGTCAAAGGAGACCATAATGCAGATGTGGTAATGCAGATGTGGTACACCGAGGCACAATTAATTTAATTCAACTTTTGCTCTTAAATAACGATATGCATGGCGCCACTATCAAATTCTACGTCTCCAGACAGAAAAAATGAAGCAATGATGGTGATGAGCCAAGAACCACAAGTCAAGAAAACTAAAATCATCAGATTCTGCAGGGAAGGACAAACAGTAGCACAATACAATCAGGGAACGATGGATGATCCGAAATAGAAGAGGGAGCTCATTTGAACTCGATGAGCAGTTCTCTTCTAACGCCCACCACTAAGAAACCGAACCTCGTTATTTGATGTAAATAGAGAAAAATCGTGAAATTTAAAAAATTTACAGTGCGTTGAGACAGTAATGTATATTTTGTGTGGTTGCGAGAAAATTATTAATACGAAAATTTAATGACTCTTTTTACGGATGACTTTCGTGGATCACAGAGTAGACTCATTACTGCAAAGATCTTGGTTCACTGCTAAGGAAACAAAATGTTTTGTAAAGCGTATCAACGATAGAAAAAGTCATCTATATATGGCTAAAAAGATGTTACATAAGTGATACGAGCTCACCCGAACATTAGAAACCTAGTACAGCACGGGTGGGGCAGATCATAGAAACAGCAGAGGAGAGCGGGTGGAAATCGTATTCCTCCTGATGATGTCCTGAACCACCAGTTGAGAGCAAAATTTGCTATCTACGTTTACTCCAGAAATGGAATGTTTTATAAGCATATCTCCAATAGACCTGAGGAAATCAGAATAAGGCGAATCCTGGCCTGAAATATAGTTCGCGGTTTAGCGTATTAGAATATAGTCAATAATCTGGTGATAGACATGCCGACCAACGTATTCCAAGTACCTCTCCATCTGTGGCAACATTATCACCATATCTACCTTATATTTTTACATTGTTTCTGCATATTTACACTCATTAACTGTGCAGCAACTATCAGCAAGGGAAAGTAACACGACCACACTAACTAATTTGGAATGGCGGCGACAGGTAGGGGATGGTACAAGAAAAAGGCCCAACTGTGTTTTAAATTTTTGGTGGGGAAAATGATTTCGTTTTCGGAAGCAATGCTTCCGTAGTCCCTTAGCTATGCCATGTTTTTCGTAATCAAAACGTGAACCAAATCGGCACTCAACTCAAATTTGTAATAACTGAACCCATGGCTGGGCCGGCTTTTTAAAATTTGGGGGAGGGACAAAAACCAGACCCTGTTTTGACATGATTAAAACTTTAATCGAAGCTGCAATCATTGCTAATTCTATCTACGGTAATGGGAATCTAAAGAGTAACATCTTACTCTTGTGTACATTCGCTTTCAACTCAGGTTTCCTTTCCAATAACAACCAAGTTAATTCATCATGACAAGATTAGCGATTTCAAGCTGCCCGAACCTTTCAAATTTATTCTTGGAACAAAATCACAATTTTAATGTCAAAGTTAGTAACGAGGTTGACTGTTGTATGGGAAATGCCCATCACCCCAGTCCCCTTTATGGTCGCGTCATTGCCTTTGTTTTATGTAGTGTACGATATCTCCAAATTTTACTTTATTGTCGTGTTGACCATAGTTGTCCGATGACTTTGATACACAACTAGCCTATACCGTTCTGTTAAATAGAAACAAGTTGCTTATAAAGAAAACCAGGGTCTTCATTTGTTAGCCAGATCTGTTGTATGATGTAGTGGTCGATCTCGATACAGGCGCTTTAAAACGTGTTGAAATCCTCGTTTATTACTCGTAGAACAGCTATAATGAAAGATATAGTCTTGTGATGATTATACAACGTCTAAATCACACGACTACTCGAAATGGCTCTGTATAGCCCCCACTAAATTGCCACATACACATGGGGGCTAATAATGAAATAGTCTCTTTATACTATGTACTCTGGTATATTTATCATGTAAGTAAATTACATTAAGTTATTTGACCTCTTTTAGTAGTTCAATGGTATGGATAGTTCACCATTGTATGGGAAAATGTATGCACTTAACAGATTGACAGATACTTGTTGAAATAAGTACTCTGATAAAACGTTTAGAAGCGATTGCACAAGTGATTTGTTTCAAGAAGAGATCTGAAGCTTAGCTGTTTGAAAGTTAGAAAAAATGTGTAATGCAGTGATTGATTTAACAGCTATATTTGTTGACATATCTGAAGAGTTAAGTCTTTTGCAGTTTGCATTCCTCAGTCCATCATTTTCAAATCAATCGGTGAAGAGATAAAAGGGTCAAGATTAAGAGAGTGAGAAATCTATGTGCAAATAAATTTTGAATGGCGGGGGAAAATTTCGTGTATTCCCTTTATTAAACATGCTCTTGTCAGTGTGCCTTATTTCCATGTCCAGTTACTTAAGGTGATAAAACTGCACGAAATAGTGAAAACATTTTAGTACTGAAAAGCTTTTTTCGTCTGGCACTCCTCAGAGTACAAAAGCGTCAGAAATTGAGGTAGGATGAAATCAATAAACTTATACCAAACTGTGTTTTAAAAGCAGCCAATCAGAGGTCTGACTGCTAGATTGGTGTTGTTTTGGTCAATCACTGTATGTGGAGCTAAACAGTTAGCCGAAAAGGCCCAATGAAAAGACAAATTCTTTTTGTCTGCAAAGCAACGGTTTTGTTGCTTTGATGTGTACGGATTCGAGGACGGCTAAGTGAAAAGGTGACCTAGCTCTGCCTATTATGCGAAAGCGGTCATCCGTAAACAATTTTGCACAGTCTGGGTTTTCAAGCACGTGCTACCCTATGCACAAAGTTTTTCAGTACTAAAATGTTTTCGCTATTTCGTGCAGTTTTATTGTTTTGTAACACCAACAAACTGTTTAAGGTGATACCTCTTATGACTGTAAATTTCAGCGGGATACGAGTCTTCAAAAGTATTTCTAATATCAGGCTTATATGCTTTGTATTTATCACGACTTTATATGTCTTTATCACGACTTTATATGTCATTTCCATCTGCTTGTGTTATACGGGAGACCGTGTGAAAGCCATGGATTCTTGGTGAAGACTAGATTTGATAAAAATCCATCTTCTGTGTCATACTTCGTCATTGAGCGGTTTCGTGGACATGCTTCGTGAAACGTATTCTGTCGTCAGACGATTTTCTTTCTTTATCACGAATTTTTCTTTTGGCATTGCTGTGGATGACATCAGTAACTTTTTGCCCCTACCCCAACACCCATCCTTTGTTTATCTTCTTTGTTTCGTAACCGTACATAACGACCTTGACGACCAAGATCTTAGAGATGTCAGTCTTCGGCTGTGTCCAATTCGGATGAAGTTCTATATCTGTTTTAAGTGATTGAACGATGCTCGTCATTCGGCTAATCTTATCGTCGTATCTCCTATTTCCCCTTCTCCCTGTAACGGTGACTCTTTAACAGTCGATCTACTGCGTTAAGATCTTAAAGTATCCTTCGTTATTTACCCATTCCTCAAGTTGGTAGGTATGAGGGTCATGATGTTGATGATAATAATGATTATGGTGACCAGAATTGTAATGATGATGACTTTTATGATGATCATGATGATAATGGCACCGGAGATGATAATGTTATGACGGTTATGATTATGATTTTGATTATTGTGATAATTATGACTATGATTATTGTGTTGATATTTTGATGATTTGAAGAAAGATATTTATGATGTTTAGGATGATAATGTTTAGAAAGATGGATCATGAGCAGAATAACCTTGAAGATGGTGATCATGATTGTGATGATCACGATTGGCATTACTATATTGATCATTGTGATGATTATAATGGTAAGGAGTAGGACAATGAGAATGGGTACATCAGCCAGGTTTGGACTGAGCTGACCAACGTCATTATTTAACGCAATTTTCCTCTTTTTTTGTGCATACAAACTATTAACTAGTCGCCACTGAACTAATTCCGATCATTCTCCTTTTCCTTTTAGTGTCAGATTATATGGATAACGGCGACCTCTTCGCCTTTTGGCGGAAGTGGCAGATTCTACCTCGATCATCAGTGAAAATAGTGACCCTGGAAATTGCATTAGCATTAGGTAGGAAGAGTATTCTACGTCATACTTTCTGGATTTTATCTTTTGTCCGGTTTTCCATTCCATTTAATGCTGTTAATATTTTGGTGCATCGATGAAATGATTGCTTTGACTCTAAATGACCAATATAACCTTTTTTTAAATTCTTGTGCAAGAATCTGAAAGGCAGTTTTCCAAATGTCTTAACAGAAAAAGTCAATGTTTACGTTGTTTATTTGTTATATTTTTATTTATATTTGGTGCTTAGTGGGTTTGTTGCATTAAGCGAAGTAAATGCCATGGTCGAATAGTGATGGCTGTATTGCAATGAACCCCTTAAACTGAAAAAATGAACTAGCTTGTCAACAATCTTGTTGTACGGCACCATCCCTTTGAAATGCTTCTGTTGTTTGACAAATCGATGTCATTGATCGGTTGGGCATGTCACGATTGCCAGGAGATATAGTTGTTGTGCGTGCAAAACCCGAAAACAGTAATGGAAAATTCTAACGGAACAGTTGATCACAAGGTAAAGGGGATGTCTGGCGGACGACAGAGAAGACTGCATGAAAGGAAACTCCTAGTAACGTCGTTGATTCGTCGTCCTCGGCTCTGTTTTCAACGATTGCTACACTTTCATGTGTTTTTTTTCTCGTGCTTATGGTTCTAGAAACTAAGTCCAAGTACTTGACAAATACGTAACTAACAGTCAGGCAATTTGGTGGAAGTTATTGCCTCATCAGCGGGGTTTTCTCGGAAAAAGTGTGCTAATCCCGCTCTTCAAAACCGTGATAAGTAATAGCGACCGAGTCAATATTTAAGTAAACTATCTCTTGCATAATGTATGCAATCAAGGCTCCACGGAGTGTTAAGAGGAAGCAACCTATAGTTCATAACTTAATAGTGTTTTAAGACCCTGCTAATAGTTTTCAGAGAAGGTAACATAGACTTTTTGGTAGGAAAGTCGAACATGGCTGAGATAAGGCCAGATGACGTACTGCCTTTTACTGAAATGGCTCGGAATGCATGTGCTTGGTATTTGCTGAGATTTTGATACAGTGACGGGTATTTTTACACCGTGTAGTCCCCTTTACATGGGCCTTTCATTATTTTATGGAGCACTTTAAGACCAGATGTTCTTCCTATCGTCATGAAGACCCTTCAGGAATATAAGTTCCACTCGCCGGAATGGGTGGCAGGGACGTTTTCCACAAGACCATGGTGGCTCATCGTAGAGTTATAATAAGACTTAATATTTACGTCAAAACTCTTCTGCTTTTATAATTACATAGTCAATGTGGAAAAAAAATTATCAAAAAGCTAGAATTTTGGAGCACTGGTAAATTCTTACTTTACACTTGTAAGAGATATCTTCTT
>JAAAKL020008348.1:0-16010 GCA_010016065.2 Carybdea cf. marsupialis auct. non (Linnaeus, 1758)
GATTACTTTGATAACACACTTTATAATAGTACAGAATCCTTGTATTGAGGATTACGTGAAAACATTTATGATATTGTCTCAAAGGTCTACTCAGTGATTAGTTTCCTGCCTTTTACGTATACAACAATAAGTAGGTAACTCTGCCTTGCGCTGCATACAACAGCAGACCTTAGTTACAACATATTTGTGTCTGGACATCACGTCCATTCAAACAATGGTGCCTGGTTATGATTCGGCAATTGTGGAAACGGTGCTCTTTACTGAAATTTAGCAAACAGAATCTGAACAATATTACCATTTACTTCTTAAGGGCTGGAAAAATTCCTTCAAATTAATAAACGGGGGATTCTGTTAAGGAATGGGGTGGTATATAAATTTTAAAAAATTAATAAGGCAGGGATGGTGGGTTAGCATTATTTAGCAGTCAAGAGTATTGCGATTCCAGGGCTCCGTTTTTGAGTTCTTCCTACTGAAATAAGAGGACCTCCTACTTCTATGGTACCCTCTAACGTCAAGTGAGCACCTAAGCGCACCTAGATGAGTACCAAAAACGCAGGCGGGCAACCATCTGGGTGAGCACTCAAATTGAGTTTTTCGTTAGTTCGCTGTCAAACGTCATGTCCCTTCAGAAATTAACAAGTATTTCAACTAGCAAAAGAAGGGCAAACTTTTTTCCTATTTTAAGTTGCTATTGCCATTTCTTTACGCTCCTTTTCTTAAGGGTGTTCATATGTTGCTGATTTCAACAGAAAACAAATAGTAGATCTATTAATAAATAGGTCTATATACATATACACACATGCATTCGCATATGTAAACATGAATACTCTTACACACAAATCATAAATACATTGGTATTCTCACCCTTGATATTATCTTAGAAACTTTGTAAGATTTTCAAGATTTTCTCTCTCCGATCCTAACCCCAAACTTATTTATCCCATTTTATTAGTAATATCTTCAGAATTTCACCTATAAAAGGTATTTTTCTCCTCATCATCCAATTTTGACACTGTTAACATCCTATAAAATGTTACTCATTATCAGTAGAACAGTCCTCTGCTACACTTAATGAGCATTTGCGGGTGTAGAAGACATGGGTGTGGGTGTGGTAACAGATTACAAGAAGACTTCAGAAAGTTTGACTACTACCTAATCTATGAATTTCTTGTGCCCAAACCACAAATGAAAACTTGACTACCCTAACCTTTCCCTCATTATCAGTCCATAAATCTTTTTAGCTTTCCATATATTAGTTAAAGATAACATTATTAGAGAGTTACTCTCAGAGTGTTTAGTAATGACGCTTACAGGAAAATGTATGAAGAAGTACGACAAAACATTCTATTAGGATGGCAATTAAATTTGATAGAGGCCCCTTATGGCAAGAGGCAAGATACTGATACTACGCATCGTAAGCAGTAACAATAACAAGCAGGCGAAAATAATCACTTCGCCTTCCCCCGCCAATCGAACCTGCCCCATTGATGCATTTTACCACACATATCAAACTGACTCTCTCAACATTCTGTTACTCCTCCCTGCAATATTTTTTTACTGGCGAGGGAGGGGTGGAGAAGAGGTGGCTACTCTTTTGACCTTTTTTCATGTACGGTAAAGACCGGCCTCTACAATAACAAGATGGAAAGTGCAGTTTCGAAGTAATCAATGTTGATAATGGCTAGCACATTCTTCATAAGTTAACTTGGTTTGCATAAAGACAAAAAGGCTCTTCTATTTTTGTAGTATTTTTGGATAAATTTCTTTCTTCTATCGGGTGAAGTGCTTATTAAACTTCTTCCTGTGATCACTAACCTTTGTCCTAACACTTACTTCCAAACAACTTCCAACAATAAACTTCCAACAAACGACTCTTAACCACTCCTTGATTAGTCTTAGCCTATCAAATTCCTTTATTGTAATTAAGCGGTATGTGATTGGTCTCTGAATTGTGTCAATAAGGAATGATGTAAAGTGAGAATAGATGGCCGAGGAGCTGTGAGAGAGATCACGGTTTCTCCAGTAGATAAATGTGAAATTTTGTACTGATAAGGAGTTGCTCTGCCCTGCGCTGGTTGCGACAGCGACATTATGCTACTACTAAACGATTGTGAATTTTAAATAGATTCTATGGCTACATCTGTCAAAACCCTTTCCTTCTCTGCCTCCCTTCGTAGAGCTTTTTAAGTATAAAGATCAGGGGAGTTTAAAAATCGAGAAACTGTAAGGCTCTTACTTAAATGACAGCAGAATTTCGTAAGACTTTTAACTATCGCCTGTATGATGACACTTGTGCCATCCTTCTTTTTAAGGCTGACATAGCATCTTAAGAATGACAACTGAGGGATGCTACATCGCATTTTGGCCTTCGATTTATGCACCTCCTATATGAAAGTAAGCATGTCAGAATAGAGAAATTAGCCTCATATGTCATAGAAGATGCCGCCATAGCTAACGCTGAAGAAGGCAATGCAGTGACCTTCGAAACCATTCAAAGAATCAGTTCATATTGCCACGAATAAAATCAAGGTGATCTTCTACTAATTCTCTTATTCTAGTTACATGTCATAGAAGTGACCGGTCGCAATTTGCCAAAGAGTCACAAATCAAGTTACCCTTTATTTGTATATCTGTAGAATTTTTTTTGAAAGATGCCAATAACATATTTATCGACTAAACTAACTTTGAGTTAGACTTCAGTCATTTTGTATTGTGCTCAAGGGCAAAGACTTACAGTCAAAACAATTGTTTGGCTGTAATGCGTATTTAGATAGTACCTTTTCAACGGTGACAAGGTAAGAAGGAAACGTCGAAGATTTCTCTTATCTTATAGTGTGGCCGAGAGCATCGCACTGTAATTTCACATTGGTTATTTTTGCCCCTTCAAAGAATTTCATAATACTTGAATCTGTTTTGGCTGCGGTCCTCGAAGCTGGTCTTCCACGTGCCATCGACAGTTTGCACATAAAGATGTTAACAAATAGCAGTCAGTTCACGCCTACCATTTTAAATCCCGTAGTTGACTCGCTCTTAAACAATAGAATCGGGTCCAGTTCTCAATTTACCGATTCTTCTATTTTAGCCATCTTTTTTACTCATTGCATAAAAGGTTGTTTTCCTTAACGAGAGAGTCGACACGTGGGTGTACTCCATCATACTTAAACTTTTTTATTAACTTCTTCAACATGAACGACGAACGGCAGAAGCGAGTGGCAATCATAGGTGGAGGGCTGGTAAGTTACGCTGATACTGGTAAACTGCCATCTAGTTTAGGCCGTGCTGCGTATATCTGAGGGAATCTCGGGAGTTGAGTGCATTTGTTACGTACCGGTACGTACCGGTATATACCGATATGGAACTATTCGCCCGGGATCCATTTCATTATCGAGCCCTGCTATTTTTTGCCTTATTTTGGTCTGGAGTCATGTTTAAGCCTATTGAAATGCTTTCCGTCTGTCAAGATGGACGGATATTTTGTCCTTCCATATAAGCAAGAAACTTCAGCATTCGTTTTGAAATCATGATACAGGGCCTACAGTTTGGGTGCACGTGAATACCGTTATAAAGTTACGCTATGTGTCATGGATAAAAGTAACTAAAAGCTGTTGATTTGTTTCATTACTACATTAGTTGCAGCTCCCATATTATTGATCTTTACGTAGCTTGAAGTAGCCACCACTTAATAATTGATTATTAGTAACTGTAGCGAACTTTGAGATTGACGTCATTGATTGTATCCATGTATTCACCCGCATCCCATTGAGCTTGCAGTGCTGTCTTCACTATGAAGGACCTCATAGAAGTCGACTTCTACATGATAAATATCCATAGTGGGCGTGTCTGATTTGATCGGTAAACTCACAAAGACAGCTAAGAACAATAGCATTTGGTACAAGTATTGAGAGACGTTATACCCCTTGAGAAGTAGTAAACTGTACGTGCGTAATGTCTAGATACTTTATCATCTTTTCTGATAAATCCCCTCTTGCTCATGGCTTGCAGATTTGTATTCCCTTCTATAAAGGGGATTTAAATTTTAAATAGGATCTAATACTCTTGAAGCACCATGTTCTCCGAGGACGTTGGTGACGATGGATCTAATACAAAGTAATCAAAAGCCTTTTCTCATGAGAGGATGGTAACAAGAGGCATATTTCATCATGCCCATGCTATAAAATGCATATATTTCAATTAAATTTGACTACAAAGAATACCACATTCCCACTCCATAGATCTAGATCACTAGTAGGCCTGCTTCCTAAGACAGTCAAAGGTGACTAAGAACAATTAAGGGTTATGCATAATTTAAAACTTGACTCACAAACTCATGGAAAGCAATGTATACCTCAAGCTATTTCATCATTTTCAACTGTTAAATATTTTCTTATTTTGTTGCCTTTTAATCCTAGGTTCTACTTATCTTAAAGAATATCAAGGGATAGTATGGCTTCCTTAGTAGCTGGTTTCTCTCAGATGACACAATTATTGATTTATTTTGTCATATAGTACATGTTGTATGGCTGTTTGTCATTGTAATTCACCTACCTACAAAGACATAGATATGTTGATGCTATGATATATATAATAAGCAGCAGTTGATATGTTTTTAATATAATCCTTTTTTCAGGTTGGGTCTTTGGATGCTCTTTATTTTGCCCAAGAAGGTTATAAAGTTGATGTCTTTGATGTACGCCCAGGTAAACACTTGTATCATACATAGAATCATACCTTATTTATTTAACTAGTTTGTTTCTTTGTGTGTATGAAAACTGTATATATTGAGCATGTAATCTTGCATCTTACTCTTACATATTTCTAGAGGTTTTTAATCAAGTTACCAAAAATTACTTATCACCGATTATGATGATATGATGATTACTGTGGCATTACAGTTTGTTCTGACAATATTATGACTGACAATGAGAAGTAGAAATGCAGTTCTGTATTAGCCATGGCATTACAGATTATATAGCCAAGAGCTAAATATTTAACCTTGTAACTGCTTTATTTTGATGTTATAAAACACTTGATTAGAACGAGATCATAAACTTACTTTCCAAAGAAAGGGGTTTGTATGTACCTGATGATTGTGAAACATGCCTTTGTCATTAAGAGTCCTAGTTACTTGTATACTTATACTTAGGTTTCAGTGTGTGTTTACAATATCATACACGGCTCTGATGTAACAAAGCTTGTTTCTAAAAGTGATTAAGATCAGGCTGTTGATATCATCTGATTTACATAGTTGCTTCAAATGTGATGGCTTAGTTTCACTACCAGAAGTGGAGAGTTTATATATGTTTTTAGTTAGTATCAATGAGTGTGGTATTACTATGTAAGTGTCACTGGCTGCTTTGATATCTTAGCATGTAATATTGCTTGTACTGTTCTGCCATTGCAGATCCAAGATATGAAGAATTTGTGGTGGGAAGAAGTATCAACCTTGCACTTTCTGTAAGAGGAAGGGAGGCACTCAAAGGTGTTGGAGCAGAGGATCATGTAAGCATGGATGTTTCCTCTTCTGTGTTGATGTCAATCAATGTACTTTGATAAATCATGCCACAATATATTACAGAGAGAAAAGCTTTATAAATGTTTACTTGTATTTGAATATGGGTATGTTAATTTCACAAAGCAGAATACTTGCTGTTCATATAATTTGTGTAGTGCAGTATAACACTGATAACTCCTGAAGAAGCATCACTTGTTCCAACACGACCCATTGCACATTATATTATTATTATTTTATTTTAGCCACAGTAGTGACATAGTGGTAGAGTGTCAGACTCACAAACCAAGGGTCCTAAATTCACACCTACCCTGAGCTTGCCTGCCATGATCCCTTAGGTACAATGCTCTGTCATCTGCTCATGTGAAGTGGGAAACTCTGTTTTGAGAGATAGGACAGAGAGGGGACTGCAAGCATGAATAGCTTTTCATCCAAATGGGGAAAGTTACCCTGTTACTTGTAGTGGATTTGACCTCAAACACAGTGAAAAAAATCTTGTAACACAAACATGATTTGTTATGAATGCCACACAGTTGGGTAAAGTTCACATGCAGTAGCAGCCTGACCCTGCTTTGGGGGCATTTAGTATAGCTACTCTTTTGCTGATGCTGAAATCCACCACTCATAGATGATAAAAAAGCAATTTTCTATAAATCCATTTCAATTGCTATTTATTTTGGTAGCAGTTTCCAGCTAGAGATATATCACTTCTCCCCTTGGATTCCACAGCTAAAGCTACTGATATGATTCTTGTCCAACATATATCAAGCAATTGTTTTTACTTGATTTAGGGTGTCTTTAGGAAGTTTTTTGTCATCCTTGCTCTGGTAGTGACACTGACCCTTCATCAAGGTTACCCATGTATATTTGTTGCTGAGGGCACTATCACTGAGAGAAATATATACAGCAAACAAGATGGAAAGCCATTTCCAGCATGTTTGTGATCAGTATGCCCAAAATGAGGGAAACTGACTTGTCCTACACCATTCTCTTTAGAAGAATCAGTTCAAATTGACCATGCTGACTGCTATGGAATCATTGTTGAAGAATGTCTTTTCACCAAAAGGCCTAATGGCCTGGTAGAGATTAAGACATTGAATACAGGACCTGCTCCCTGCATGCGTACCCCAACCATCCTGAACGAGTGGCGCAGACTGTATTACCAACACAGTCATTGACTCATTTGGCTGTTGATGTATACTTATTGTTTGTCACCAGGGAGCCAGCTGCCCTTGCCACTGATTGCTTTCTTTCATGGGTCATGTGCTTTTATCCTAAAGAATTTTATTGTTACTCACTCTCTGTTGTTTCAATGCCACCTTTGGCACCTGTGGTTTTGCATCAAATCGAATCAGGTAATGCATCTTACCTAACTTCTGTATAAATTGGAAAGCGAACTCTTACACTTGGTTTAGCTATGAAAATGGTCACTCTCTGCTAATCAAGAGCCAATGATCTTGTTATATGTTCTCTTTGAGCATACAAAAGCCCACATAACAGAAGGAACTGGAAACTAGTCTCTGAGCCCTATAATTCTTTAACAGCCAAAACCACATCAAGTGATCATTCTCCTTCAAATTGAACTCAGACCTTCCCTTTGAAGCCAACAAGGAAACTAAGATATTGCATGGTAATGCGTGCTCTGACCAATGGCCAAGGCAGGGCCATATGGGTTGAACACTCACAACTCTGGCATTCTTATAGGGAAATGCCAAAACAAATTCATCATACTCTTCCAAAACCAACATTCATCACCATAGCCAACATTCAAGGCTCAATAATTACCTTCAAATCAAACAAGTGCAGAGTTATCAGATGCAAGTTTAGTCATGTGAAAAAATAGTAGAGGCAGTTAATTTTCCCTGATGTATGTGTAGAGAGGAAGAAGAAAATAATATCTCAACAGAAAACCCAGCAACCGTCAACAAGTTGTCATTTCCAGTAAATGAGGCAATAACCAGAAAGTGTCATCAATAATTATGAAACATTTTCAGTAGGTAATTATGAATCATTAACTGGGTATTAATCTTTCTTATTAATTTGTGCAAGGTTGTTGAAGGAGGAATACCAATGTATGCAAGAATGATACACTCACTTGATGGAAAAAGGAGTGCAATACCTTATGGAAAAAAGGATCAAGTATGTACTTATGTATATTTGAGAATGTTCTTTGTCCTGATATCAGCATGTATAGTTACTCATCAGAGCATTAGTAATGGCCAGAACAATTAGACTGACCAGAAGATCAAGTGTATAGTGACATCAACTTTTAAAACCACACTCTACTGCAACTTGCAGCAAAATCATGTCATGGCATACTGTTGTGCTTTAGCTTTAATTTAGAAAAAAATTAGATTGTTTGAGTGAACAATTTTAAGCATAATTTACTCAAAAGCAAACTTTCAATACTTTCTTTTAAAAAGCACTACAATTTTGTAGCTGTAAACCCTTTCTCTCTAATAATTACAAGCACCAGTCACACTTGGTAGATGTTCAGCGTGCATCCTGTTTCTTAACATATGGCTGACCATTCCAAATATACTTCCATGCATCTTAAAAGATGAACTGCAAATGTAGTTTTCTTTCCAAGTTTGCTATGCTTGCACTCGAAAGTGTAGTGGGATTGTTTTTTTGTGTGCTGTTTCCATTGCAGGCTCGGAAAACCGGGCATCAATTTCTTTATTTGCGGTTCATTTCATGCGTCTTTATGTAGCGTTTTGATAGAGAATAAAAGGCCCAGTTCCGAATTGGAGAATGTAACCCAGAATTGTTTTCATTGAGCGTTTTGGATAATGGCTCAGTTTTAGACACTGATTATTCAAAACAACTCCAATGAGGTATCCAGAGTTCTGAATGGCTATTTTAAATTTAGGTATAAATTTCATTTTCTCCTTTTCGTGTTCCATTCTGACGATGTTGTACAGTGAGGAGTGTCAGACAAAAAAGGCTCAGAAGTACAAGAATGGTTTCGCTATTTTTTGCTACTTTACAGTAGGTATTTTTCATTTTCATAACCTTTAATTAGTATCTTTCATTCACTTTTTTAGTGTATATTGTCCATCGACAGAAGAAAACTCAATGAACACCTGATAGAAGGTAAAGTATTAGTACCCTTCCCATCATTGTCCATTTTTTCACCTGTGGAGATACTAGCCTCTATTCTTCACTTTCTAGCGGAACAAAATGTATGGATGGAAAGCTTTGATCGAGTATCTTCCCCACAAGCTAGAACTTGTGCATAGAATTTACAACTTGTTAAATAGCAGTAAAAGGTGTTATTTGTCGTTATTGTAGCTGCTAATTTATGCGAACGCAGCAAAAACCGTTACAGCTAGTCCCTCCCCGTGATAAGGCATGCTGAAGTGAGGTTCCGAGCTGGACGAGTGACGGCAGTTTCATGCAGATCAAAAGTTACGTCATCAGCATAGCGATGGTACGGCTGATTGTGTTTGGAATCATGGAAGCGTCAACCATTTTTAGGTGGAGTAGCAACGCATTGCGTGTAACTAGATCGGTAAACAAGAACGGCACGGGTTATGTTGTGGCAACGAGTAATTAGATTCTGTATTTTATTGACCATCTAGTTTTCATGACAAGTTCTGATTGACTAGAAATGATTCCATGAGTTCTAGAAAAAGCTGTATTTAGAAGGTCAGTACCGACACATAACCTAGCTCACTCTTCTCGAACTAACATTTCCTTTGAACGCGAGACGTTTGTTCAATACTTTGTGTAAATTTTGAAAGCCGGTAAATTGTTCTCACTTCCAAGTCTAACCTGGCCCATGCAACCTTCAAAATACTACGCAAATGTCTTCGCGTATTCTTTTAAGAACGCGTGCAACTTACGTTAATTGAAAGGTGAGAATTATTTTACGATAATCGAAAGTTTATGTAAAATCAATTAAGGTATTTAGAAACTTTAATAGATTTTGAAACCGAGAACTGCTGACGAATGTTTTTAAATTGTTACTAAGAATTTTTAAGAAATATTGATTTTGGAGAAAGCTCTTGCATGTTTAAAACAGAGAAATCGTACCTTAATTACCTTCTTTGAATATAAATTGAGGTCTTGCGGCTTCTAGTTAATCAGGCATAGCCTAAGGTGGCTAAAGCCTGAAGGTGTTTCAACTTGAAAGCGTTGGATAAAGACACACACAAGATAAATCATTCCGAATTATGCTGTGGAAACAAAGCGTTTTCCCACTTATTCAGAAGATAGTTAACTTTCATAGATTTTGGCCCTTGCTCTTTTGAAGTGATCTTTAAGTATTGATTAGTGCATTTACGAAATGGAGAGCTTGTACATTTAAAAAGACTTCATCTCCGTTTGGTAGAAAAAGCTGGTAGTTTGTTTTTTAAAGTGAAACAAATTCATTACGTGAATAGAGCTTCAATATTGGAAGAGAATAATTTTATTTGCAATCATGCAAAGGAGCGAACTGACTAAATTCATCTCAGATTGTGTTAACCCTCCAGGAACATATTATATGAAGCTGATAAACTTACGTGTATTCACAAAGTTAAGGAAGTTGTAAACAAGAAGAGTCTAAATTGCAGTGTATGAATCATTTTACAAATGTTTCCTACCGAGGGTTTCCTCAACAAGTCGTGATTCAGCCGATTGGAAGTCTTGTTTGCAACGTAGTCTCTTTGAAGAATAGGTTACCCCACCCTCCCTCGGAAACTGACTGCCTCGTATCGACCTGTGCATACTTGCAGTGGCTGAGTATACTGAGCGTAAAATGCAACTGTACAGTGAAAGAAAGCTCTCTGAGCAAAACTGTATGTACACGCCCATTTTCAGACATCAATATGTACCATTTCTTTATTTTGATATTCATAATGGACTACACGTTGGGATTCCTTTTGCTTTGGAAATATTGTAGATCTTTTATAGTTATTTTGCCTTCAGTCAAAGACCTCTTCTCAGTTTTTCCCTTCTCGTAAAATAGTTGGTTCTTGAAAGAGACGAAAGTCAGCTACTGCCTTGATCATTAAAGGGTTCTTGATGCACTTGTTGTCTTTTCTCTTTCGCATACGAAAGTTTGCTCCTCGTCTGCAAATTTAGAGGTTTCTAAGATGGTGGTGGTGCAGAAAATGATGTAACCGAAATCCCCCTCCCAACGTGTTGTTTCTTTCCAAGTATATACAGTACTAGAGAGTCGTGTGTGCTACGTCGCTGTTGTGTTTATGAAATTTTATGAAGGTGTAGATAATAAGAAGTGAGAGGAGCTGAAACAGGCAGAACACCCAGAATTTTAGAATCCTTTCCCGTTTAAATCTGGAAATCTCTGAATAGCTCTATTCCATAAATGTCAAATATTTTGAAATAATGGATATTTAATAAAAGATAAGGAGCTAATGGTTGTTCATCTTTCACTGTTCTTTTTCCCGGTATTTTAGTCGCGGACTCAGTTCCAAACATCACGTACCA
This sequence comes from Carybdea cf. marsupialis auct. non (Linnaeus, 1758), assembly GCA_010016065.2. Lineage (NCBI taxonomy): Eukaryota > Metazoa > Cnidaria > Cubozoa > Carybdeida > Carybdeidae > Carybdea > Carybdea cf. marsupialis auct. non (Linnaeus, 1758). Next base: position 10,946 of record JAAAKL020008348.1, read on the forward strand.
TTTCAATAAGAAATTAAAAGACGCCGATTTGGAAAGAGGAAAAATAATTCTTGATGAGTAAGAATTCAGTTATTGCTTTATTTGATATTGAAAGTTAGTATGCAATTAATAAAATCATTAATATGATTGTGATGACGAGGAGGCGGGGCAGGAGGAGCAAGAAGAATGAAGATGGTGAGATGATGATGAGGAGGAGGAAAAGGATAATGATGATGATAAGGATTATGATGATGATAACGATGATGATGGGGGTAATGGTAACAATGTTGGTGATGCAGTTGAAGATGTTGCTGCTGTTGTTGTTGGTGGTGATGGTGATGATGATCATGATCATGATTACGATCATGATCATGATCAGGATAAGGATGATCATGATTATCATCATGATCATGATCATGATCATGATAAGGATGATAATGCACTTGATGACGATGATGGTGATGGTGATAATAATGATGATGGTGATGATGATCTTCATTTATTTATCCAGTGTCTGGGTAGTGTAGCTTTGAAATCATTGTCATTGTAGTTAATCACAGTATTGAGTACTTATTCCACAGTGACGATAAGCCATGTTGCACCATAAAATTGCTTATGCATAGAATTGGTTTAGAATAAGTAGAGGTTTTGGTCAAGATTTGCATCCTGTGTTAGTGTATTAATGACCACTCATGCTGATTGTAGGTGCAAATATTTCACTATTCGTGCTTTGAATTGTTTCTCAATCGTTTCTACTTAATTGCTACTTACCAATGTTTTAAAAGAGCTTTTGGCTGTACTCACTATAGATTTACGTACGTTTTAACCATTTACCAGTCAAATCTTGATTGCGACAAGTAACTATTCCAGACTACCACAAGACGGCTACAAATCATTCGCACTTTCTCTAATTTTGAGAGGTATTGAGTATGAATGACTAACATTTGTATTAATGTATTGCATTTTGTTTTAGTTCGGCAAAACCGGGAAGCAAATCAGAGTTTGAGGCAGATTTCATAGCTGGAAATGATGGTTCTTATTCACTTATTCGTCGTCTTCTTATGAAGAAGGTCAGGTACGCAGATGTAGGGTAACAATATTGAGGTTTGGTACGCGTGTATACGTGCTCTCCATGAAATAGGTTGATGTTGAATGTTGTGTTACATTAATCAATATTGATATTAAGGATGTAAACATATAATGGTGCCTGTTAATGATAGGATAGCAGAGGTTCTTAGATAGAGTATCATCTGCAGATTTAATTGTAAAAGCTGTATGACTTACTTAGGGTAGACACGCCGCCATCTACATACTTTCATGTAAGATTATCTGGAAATCTATGCCTTAAGATGGAAATGCCTCAGGTGCCCCTGAAATTTTCCTTCGACGATTTTGACATTTTTTATCACTTTTCTTCCAACTTAGAACCTTCCATCCATGGCAGTCCAATTATTTTCAAATTTTGACCAAATTTGAATAACTAACATATAAGATTTCTCTTTTTTTGTTTTAATTCTTTACTTGTGGTAACCTATATTTACTACCTCTCACCTTTCCTTAAAAATTTCGTACTCTTTCTTTATTCTTTAAGAACCTTTTTGTATTTATTAATTTTTCCATAATCTGAAAATGTCTGTGAAGATTTTCTGCGTTGATAATGGGAAGTTTCAATCGAAATCTAAGAATATAAAATATCACTCGAACTACGTGTGATTTCCTGGGTGTTTAGAATTAGATTTTCACCCGCAGTTTCTATCTCAACTACTGCTGTTAAATGTGTTCCATCGCTCAGTCATTGAGAAAATGATATTCCGTATTTTTGAGCACAGTGATTTCTATCCTTGTCCTTCTCGGTCACTTTTAGTACTATTCTTCACTTGCCTTTTACAGAATGGACTATAGGCAAGAGTTCATACCTCACGGCTACAAGGAAATCCGAATGTTACCGACGGAAGATGGCGAGGTATTTATTTGCTTGATCCGTGTTCTAAAAGAGTGATGGATATAGGACTTTGACTTAGTTCTTGTGAGTAATTGTTAGGTTGATATCAGCTATGAAAGCTGTGATGTGTTAAATTGTTATCTGTTGAATTTTCTTACTGGAAGACGTCCTATGGACCGCACGCGTGGTCGTTGCGTGTTGCACGTTGACAATAAAACATCAATTCAAATGTTCCTTAACTTATCCCTCTGTAACGATTGGCCTTTCTCGCAATTAGCGGCACTTGACTAACAAGGGCCTCGACTGATTGAGGATTCGCATTCGTATAATCCTTTATCTGATCTGATCATATCGCATCATATCAATCCTATCATATCGTGAAAACTCCTTGCGTCCTTGTGTGCTACGTATTAGACCAATGTAAACTGTATCGTCATGCGTGACGCGAATCCGTAAACGTGCGTATATATACTATTCAAGACTTAAAATGACGTATAACTATATAGTGTAACCATAGAATAGGTATTCCTCGCAAAGAACTTGCTTAGGGATTACCATCGCAGACGTACGTCAATAGATAACTAACTCGAAACGGAAACAACGATTACATGAGGCGTTAAAAGGATGCGCGCGCATCCCTACTGACGCCGAGCGTAACACATTGTTCGACTGATTTGAAACATTCTCATTTTGTTACTTGACTTTTCAAATGTGATCCATAAGCAGAAAATTCAGTTAAATATTACCACTTTGTTGGTTTGATGCCAAGATAGAAAAACGATTTTGTTGGTAATAACAGTTTTCGACCTGGTTTTCATCCCTAGGAAAATTTTCCTTGGCCCATGAGTATGGGAGTAATGCTTAGAGAACTTTAACATCGTAATCAATACCTACAAATGCCTCGATTATTTCGCCCTTGCTTGAATACTGTTGTTGTAGTTACTATAATTACTTTCAGTCATATTTAATTTGTAAAATATTTGTGTGATGACTTTTTGTTTACTCGTATGTATCAATGCAGAAACTAAGGTATAAACAAGGAGAAAAAAGCAACATGCAACATTCTAGAGAGCTGACACTGAAAAGGCCAACTCTTTCATGGAGACCGCAACTTTGTTTGGAACAGTCGTAATATGGCTAGCGTTAACCTTCAAAACTCGTCTAACCAAGAGGTTTTGTTTCACGTGGTTGTCTTGTTTCATATCAAAATCAATTACTTTCTATAGTCATTGCTCGGAACGAAGTAAACATACGTTTGTGATAAAGCGTCATGTTGTGCTAGATAACAGACCTAGTCTACTCTAATGATTTTTTATTATTACAGGGATAGATATTCTATCACTGGTCGTCAATTTACAGTGCTTCAATAAATCGTTGTATGTACAATTTTCAGACGTGGGGCATTCTAGACGAGAACCTTACCTGAGCACTAAACTTCATTGTACTTCTTACAGGAGCAGCCTCGATTAAGGTAAAGTAAAAGCTAAAATTGTATTCTCAAGCTAGAAGTAATATATTTCGTCATTTCTCTCTAACAGTTGACATGTAAGGACACTTTTGAAAACATTTCATCTGTTTGGCCCTCAGCTGTGCGTTTTCTATGTCGTTCCATTGTCTGGCTTTTCCATTCCCTTGCGATATTTATGTCCAAATTGAGATTAGAGTAAGGAGTGTTGTATCTATGTTGAATTTTCTTGTACGTAACGGTGTGTAAGAGAGAGTCTGGTTTCATGCTTTGTACGTATATGTAAGTGTTTAAGCTAGTAAATATTTAACATTTTTGATATTACACTGTCTTGCATTAGAGCACATGGATTTACCGGTCCGTCATCCGCATGGATCAACCGAATTGCACGCTTTCGTGATCTATGAATTCTAGTCAATTTCGCTTCCTGATGATTGCCCACACAGTTTTTGCATAGTGTAGACGTGAATGTAGGACATATAAGGTAAAGGGCTTGAAATATTTTTGTTTTTAAATATTTCTAAGCTATTGCCCTCGGGACTATTGCTTAGATATGGTGCATTCAGTTTCTTGTTTTTCTTTATTGCAATATTTGTTGTGGTCGAGCTTAACTTAACTCCGTGTTATTTGATTTCCTGCTCTTATTTAATCTGTCTTCCATCAAGCCTAAATGCGAGAACAAATAGGTGTTCTTTCGTGTTGTGACATTAGGAAAGCATGTATAATAGTTTTCTGAACGTTTACATCGAGTTTGTTCCGCTTGAACCGTATTTTGACATTCGTCAACGTGTTATTGACTGCGTGGTATGAATTGTCTAGATTATTTGAGGCATAGAATAAATTACTGTCATATACAAACATATTTATGTTAAGATGGTAGAGTGATATAGATAAGTTGTTTATGAAGTTATTAAACAGCAATAATTCAACTATTGATCCCTGGGGAACTCCACATTTGATTTCAAGGAAATCTACTTTAGATAACGAAGAACTTTATTAGATGACATTTGCAAATGGATGCGAATAAGGGAAAATGTAATGTAAAATCATTATCAAGGAGAAAATAAAAATGGAGCCTAATATAATATCTTAGGCGACAAAACACTTGTCATTGAGTAAAACAATACTTTAAAAAATAGGTACGCGACTCACGACTACGAATGGCTCTCTGTTTTTGCTATTCTGCATGTTGAATTTTGTTATCGATTTGGCTTATGTAAGATATAGAGTTGATCAAGTTTCAGTTAAGGCATGTCATGGTATATGAAAGCCATTTTTTTGTTCCAGACTGCAGCCCGGAAATGAATCAACACGCACAAAAGATTCGATCATGCTTTTTGACAAATATAGTGAAAGCTCACTGCGGCTAAATGAGAGTTTTTAGATAGTGGGATGTACGCTCAAACATTTTAACCTCCCTTAAAAACTACCTTCCGCTACCATTGATATTTGGCATCATTTAAACCTTATGTTCTTGGTTTCCTTATTCAGGACACTGACTATAACACTATGACTGAAAAGGAAGTGAAAGTTACTGTCAGCAACACAGAGCCCCTCGTTGATGAGGTAATCCAAATGAAAGTAAGTAACTTGTACCCAAATGAAGACATAACTTTGAGGCTTGTGATGGCTCATGGTGGAAAGCCGTTTTATTTCCACTCATTTGCACATTTCAAAGC
>JAAAKL020008349.1:0-16009 GCA_010016065.2 Carybdea cf. marsupialis auct. non (Linnaeus, 1758)
TTCCATGTGCTCAAGACTAAATTAAATGCTTGGGGCCTCTCATCTTCATCCTTCCTGCCCATATTCCCAACAGTCCACCCAAGAGTCTTGTCATTGAACATGTTTGCCCTTTTTTCGTCGACACACGATAACGCAAGTCACTCGTTGACAATCTTCTGTTATTACAGATCAAGCCTCCAAATGGCAGTCGTTTCCATGTGCTCAAGACTAAATTAAATGCTTGGGGCCTCTCATCTTCATCCTTCCTGCCCATATTCCCAACAGTCCATCCCAGAGTCGTGACATCAGGATGGCTGTTCCGAAGTGGCCTAACCAATGCACATACATGTGAATGTAAATTTGGCGCTGACTGCTAGCTGCCTTTGAATGATGACGTACGGTGCTCCGTTGACATGATTAAGCCACGTCTTGATTTTTGCCCCGCCTTAATGATATTCAAGGGGAAAATGCAACCGGTACCCTTGGGGAGTTCGGTTTTCAAACTGCCAACAGGAATAGCAACGGGAGTGGATTATTGCCTTTTTAATTTACGCGCATCTTTCAGCATACGTGTTCATGACCCCTACGATAACAGCACGTACTTACCGGCTTGGGGGGGAGGAGACGATCCGCTCCACTACTTTCCAAGAGTCAGTCAGAGGGGCTTGGGGAAACAAGCTACGAGTTGTTTATTACGTATTTAAAGTCATTTGGAAATTGTTTTCAGAATGTTGAAGTTTCCTCCACTCACCAACCTTTTCCCTCTGATAATCACTTAATTAGTGATGATTTTCCATACTACATTTTATCATGTTGGAAGTATAATGGTACTCGTGCTTCAGTTATTTCATTTTATCAAACATTCACCTTCTGATTTAATGAAGACAGTTTATCGATTGTCAAAATATTCATTACGGTCGTTTCATTAGTAGTGCTGCCCATCTGCGATTAATTTACTATTCGACTAGTCAACCACTGTTCATGCCCGTCATTAGAAATGGGCGTTTCTATATGCTCAGAAAAGACCATTGACTTATTATATTTTTGTTCTCGTATCATCACATGTTTGCGTTCATAAGAATATCCTAAACTTTCCCTACAGATACTCCCCTTTTATTCATTTGAGCAACGAAATCCCTCTCTTTACCCCTCTCCCCCTATTTCATAACGTTAAATGAGTCCTGATGACGTTCTTATCAAGAGAGGAACATCTTCGTAGACTTTTCTTGTTATTTTCTCGAGTTTAGCTTATCATTATGGTATAAAAGAAATAGAAATCTAATTCTTTTCTAGTTTGTTCATATTGAATTTCCCAATAAGTCACTTATTCTGTTTAGACCACCCTTAACAGATGTAAAATATTACAATTTCACTTAGCGGTAACTCAATATTGTAGGATTATTAGGCATTACCAAGATTGGATGCTTTGAACGGACTCATCATGACTGAAATACCTCTGTTACACAACATAATCACTCTACACGTGGAGCCCTTGAACTTGCCCGATTTTTGGCAAGGAGTATCGAAATGAACTGTTTCTTGTGCTACTAAAATACACCGAGTCACTTTTTCCATACCAAAGTTAACAGGCTTGTGCTACGCGTAGTCTGTTTCAATACAACCTATCAACAGATAGGACCGATGGTGTTCGGACTAGTTTAACTTTAGCCACCTTTGCGTTGTTGGGCGTGCTGCAGCGCCTGTTTTCCTCATCTATTTTCTCCCTCAAGCTGAACTACCTTAAAAGCTTATTTTCTCTCTGCTCATCAGGAGGTACGATGAGAGATCGCTCATTTTCAATTTAATAGAAATATCTTAGTCTTTTATTTTCTTCATAATCAGGAATGATGTAGGAAAGATTTGAGGCACTTTTCTCACAAATCAGTGATTGCGTAAATCAAAGGTAAACGGTCTACTCACGCGTAAATAAATTCAATTCAAAATGACCACGCTGAGCGAGAATCATCAATAAATTTATACAGTTAAGCTTCACTCAAACACTGTTTTTGTTGAGGAAACCCTTCCTTGTAAGTCAAGAAGAACTGAAATCAAACGCGGCAATCAAGCACAAAGAACTCTGGTCAAGTCACTTTCGTTTGATTTAAATCTGGACCTGATCGTAGTCTAGTCTTTTATGCTGACACAATACAACCTATTGTTCGTCGACTAGCCCCAGTTAATCGACTAGCTCCAGTTAATCGACTAGTCGACTAGCTGTAAAGTCCTCTACTGCCAGGAAGGTAGGCGACTAGTCGTGGACAGTCATTAGTGGCCGCATTTTTAAAAGAATGGGAAGAAATCAGGTGCGGATCCAGAAAACTTTGTAGGAAGGATCAGAGTCCAAATAAAGGGTAGAGAGCGCTTTGTGTGCTTGTAGAAATTTCACCAGAATCAATGAATTTTATAACTCGGTACTTTTATACAGCATACGTTAAATGCGCGTAATTTCTTTACGGGCATCTAATTTTTGCGCAAAAGGTGCTGCGTAAAAAATTGATAGTGCGAAAATAACATTTATTCGCAATTATTCCTTTCCAGTTCCTCGTTCTTCAGCTACAACTAAACCTTGTAGAAAAGCTGTAGTGAAACTTGTGGTTACTAATCTTGAAGTAAACTGGACCTATACTGAAGACGATACATAAAAGACGATTTACTTTTTCTATCAAATGCCTTGAACAACACAAGGTTCACTAGTCTGATAGAACTTACATATCCTTGCTCTTTAGTCTCGGTTTAGTAAACAAAATTGTCCAGTGGAATCAATTAGATGAGTCCATTTTGACACTACCTATCAATAAATCGGCAAAAACTCCAAATTTATGCACACTTGGAATTGTGTCAAAATTTCAACACGTCAAAAGCATTCCTTGTTCTGTAGCATAAACAATTCAGGTTTCATATTGTGGTTTTTATTTCCCCGTTGAGAATTTTGGTTGCATTTGTCATTGAAATAAGTAGCCTCAGCAAATTTAAAGATCAGAACACGTGTTATTTTCTCGTATATGTAAGAAAGGTATTATTGATCTTAAAAGATTTTGCGAACCTCGATGGAATACTGTAATCCTACGAGACGTGCACAACGATGGTGAAGGTGATTTGTGATCTAATGCAGGCCCAGATTTGTAAGTTGTCGAAGAATAGCTGCAGCACAAATTTATGCTGAGGGAAAGTGATGACGTCAGAAATAAAAAGTTTTGGAAATAGTACGATTTGACTCCAGATATCTGAAGGCTATTTTGGAGTAGGCTATTCCCCAAAATACCAGACCTGTAGTGTATATAGTGTTCTTACGTTAGGAACCGGTATCAAATGATAAGGTTTTGCTAGAGAGATTTACAATTTTGAAAGCTGATACCTCGGTGTTCGGAAAGGGCATCTCTCTCCATTTTGGCCATTGATGTTCTTACGAATAAGGAAACATGAAAATTGAGGGGTTTTTCCATAATTCAAACGTTTTCAAAATCGTGACGTCACACTTTCCCACCGCATTATAGCAGATGAATCCACTTCGTTACGAAAGCGCCGTTGTTTACATGAATTCTGTGATCTGTTGAAGAGGACACGCCTCAGGAATATCTCCAAGAACTAGTGAAACTACCGAGTAAGCATTCACACAGTCCTCATTGAGATCGATGTAAAGTAAGGTCGTTTTCCCAGTAGCAAGATTTCATTAATTCACTAGTACATGATGTATCAGTCCTTTCATCGCAAACATTTCACAGTGAACTCAAATGACGTATCAATACTGGAAGAGCAGAAAGTGGTAAGGAGTGTAATGGCTGAAGGTAGACATAAGGATAGTGTCATCAGCACACCGAATGTCTTTGGAAAGGTCTTTTCTGCGGTGAAAATCTTGCAGGCTCGCAATCTCATCCATGGCGAACTCAAGGAAAATGTTGAACAATGTAGGGCAGAGGATACAGCTTTGCCACACACCAACGCACACTGGAAACCATTCTGTTAGTGTTCTCTCGATTGTGTTTGCACATTCAGTGTACATGTATCTGATCGTGTTGACGTACTTCGAACCTATTCCAATTTTTAATAGCATCTTCCAGGGAGGCTCCCTCCAAATCGTGTCGAAAGCAGCCTTTAAATCGACAAAGTGAAAATGCAGTGAAACATTTTCATTTGCCTCTTTGATAACCTGACGGGCGATAAAAATAGCATCTACAGTCCCTCTACCGGGTCGGAACCCATATTGGTTTTCCTTTACCTTGTGATTGATTTTCTTCTTAATACTTTACTTTTCCCGGGATTGACAGAAGGGAGATAACTCGATAGTTTTCCCTGATAAGTTTGTCTCTTTTTTTTATAGATAGGACTGACTATCTCTTTGGGAAAGTCACTCGGTGTTTTTCTGAGGATAGTATTTGATTGAATATTTTATGTAGCATATCCATTGTCTTTTCTCCGCCTGCAGTAATCGCTTCACTGGTTTTCTCATCGACCCCTGGTGCTTTCCGTCCTTCATACTTTTGATAGCATCATTTATTTCTTCCTTTGATGTTTTGGTTATTGCTTCATCCGATTTTACAGCAATGGGCGATAGACCGCAGTGCATTTTTATCATGTGCAAATCCTATAATCAAATGATTTTTACATGATTTTCCCATAGTTTGAGTACTTTTGCTTGTTGAAAGTGTTTCGCCCCAATATTGTCTTTCACCACTGACATTAAATTTTGCTTCTCTGTTTTTCCTTCAAGGTCTTTGTCTGTCATTTCTCTCCAACTGGTTCTCAAGAAGATTGAGTTTGTTCCATGTTTTGCCGTTTTACACGTTTAACTGCTTTCTTCCTTTCCTTGTTAAGGTTTGAGTAGACAGTTCTCTTAACAGCATTGATAGGATCTTGTAACATTTCTCTTTTTGTTTTTAGTCTGTTCTCGCACAGCACTAATCTCTTCCTCCGAGAGATGTTTGCGGGTTACGTTCCGTAGTTTTGTGTGACTTGGGCGAATTTGAAGAAAGTATGTCACTCGCCCCATTCCTCGTAACCAAGCCTTCTTTCGTGCAACCGAAGTGAGTATCAAATTTGCTGGCGTTAACAGATTGTGCCATCACCATATCTGCGATTTTGTAATCGAATGGGGCAAGGGAAACCAGAAAATACCTTAACATTGTTTACAAAGTATCCTCTGACAAAAACTCGGTTTTTGTGGTGAAACTTGGGCGAGAACGCAAATACTGTTGTTACAGACTTGCTGACAAAAAGTAATCTGTCTAAAAATTGCAATATTGGGCGACTTTGCGCCCGAAATTCGCGAAAGAGACGCATGACCAATCCGTTATCATTGAATTTCAATAACTTCCATAAACATTATATCAATAAGATCAACTTTGCAACAAATTCGCTACTTTGAAGACGTTTGCAAGACTTGACTCGAGATTCCCTTTACAGCACAATGTCGTGTGGTAACTGTTGTAAGTATATATGCCCCATTATACTAGGTATTTTTTCGATTGTGGTTGGACTGATTCTTACCTTAGTTGGACACTTTGCAAAGCCATTCTGGTCTGAGGAGGACTCTTGGTGCTCGTTTTGCAAAAAGGATCGAGAAAGAACACTCGAAAACCTCGAGAATTGCCGCAAAGCTGGCCCAGTATTCATTGGAGTAGGAATCGTTTTAACCGTGGTTTTTTGTATTAGGAGACACCGTCATAAAGCCCAAGAACCAAAGCAAGGAGGTGCTGTGATATCGTACACTAGCACTGGAACAATCCCTGCAAACCAACAGACCTATGGTGCTCAAACTACAAGTGGATATCAGCCAGTTTCTCTTAATACTGGTTATAACCAACCTACGTATGGCTATGCACAGGGTGTACCACCACAGCCTCCTGCTGGATATGCACCGGGTATAACTACGACAATTTCACAACAACCGTATGGTCCTCCTCAGCCAAGCCTGTTAGCTCAAGGTGGTGCTGTATATCCACAAACAACGACACATGGTATGTAACAATACTGTTCTTTCTGTTACTCTGCGGGTATATTAAGGTAGATACGTCTTTCCTACTCGTAAGCAGGCAACATGTCGACCTTGTAGCGAGTCATCCTATAAAAAGATTGGGACAAAAATATCTGAGTTCATTGTCTCAAGAATGGCACCTTCTTCCAAATCATCTTCAGTGTCATGATAGGCGAACTTATAAAATCTGTACTCTGAAGCTCTAATACAGGCAAAGTGCATGTAGTGTATTTAAGTGGTAACAGGCAGGTATTCTGATAAGCAGAATCGAAGTCAGGCCATGAGAGAAGTCCAGAGTTAGAATAGAAGGCTTTATGAAGTTGGCAAAGACATCACTTTTTGTCGGAATTCTGTGGAAGACAACCCAATTTTGATTTTCCCATAAGTATATGAAGTTTAAATGGCTGTTATGCACCATCAATCACAAAATTAACTGCTTCCTCTTGGTTTACATCATGAGAACTGCCATTGACCTGTAGACACCCTTCCATTTCTAATGAGGTTATTAAAAGGTAACAATGGGAACTTGTACTGATTGCCTTGGGTGGATCAGCAAGCAACACTTTTGGAGGCAGCAAGAATTACCAAGATTATGTATCAATGTTTAAATGATTATCACAATGACACACCATGCTGGCACAGAAGTACATTCTGTATGGGCATGAATATTTAAAGTTTAAAGTGTTTTTACCACCTGATTCATGACAAATAGAAAAGCAGGTGGAGTGTTGTTTGCAAATTTTTCTGCGGTACACTTGTACATCATTCTGCACCAAAATACTATAATAACGAGATGTGATAACTGCCTACCAGAGTTATATTTTTTGTTTATCACTTTTTAAATAACTAAATTGGGTCTAGGCAGCAGTTTTTTCTCGAGTTTTTTAGTGTGGACAGTTCGGTAGGTTTTTATGCTATGTACAGAGTCTTTCCCCAAATCAAGCAGTACTGCACAGATGTTAGACACAGAACTTCATGATTGCTTCCTTTCATTGTGATCTCTTTTTTAACTGTCATATAAAGCAAATTCATGCAGAGATCATATATGTGGCAAAGGCTGTCCCAATTCATTCTTGTGTGGGCAATCTTCACACATCTACAGTCACTTAAATTGTAGAACACACTTTTTTCTCAAGGAAGGTTGTATTATCCTTATTGCCAGAAAGTCCAGCCACAATCTATTGGGCATTTTGGTGCTTTCCTATGCCCACAGTTTCCATGCCATATGATGTAACTGGACCACAACATTGGGGCTTTACGTCACAAGTTTACATGCAAATATGGTTGGCTAGTGCACACCCTAAGCATTTGGCTTCCATCAGTAGTATATATGTATTTTCTTTATGTAACGCAGATGATATCAAAGCAAAAGCCATCATATAGGCCCTTCCATAGAGTCATGTCTGCAGATTACTCAGTTTCTAATCAATATGCAGAAAAATTTATTGATTTCTTTTTTTATTTTTAAGTCATTATTTTTAGGGGGTTAGGCCTACTCTAAGTAACAACTATTCTAATGAGCGCCAGCATACTTGAGTGATTTGAGACAAAATGATTTACTTAACATTGCTTTATTGTAATAAAAACAAGATTCAGCCCAACAGTATTTGGTTTGGTTGCTAACAGCCTTAATCTGGGTATCTTGTTCTCTGTACTGCCAGGGTAACTGATAGAATCCCTCATTAGTATAAGATTCAACCCAACAGTATTCTGGTTTGGTTGCTAACAGCCTTAATTAGGATAGCACATTTTCTGGACAGCCAGGGTAACTGATACACACCCTCATTTTTAGAAATAAAAGGATATCTCTTTAAAAATATTAACTTGTCTGGATTAGAGCTACTAAACAAGTACAGAGTATTATCAGCTCTCCTATCATAACACTGAACTGATTTTTGAATTTGACAAAAAAATTGGCACATGATGAAAATATGTAGAGGTACCAGCAAAAATTTTATCTGCCAAATGTGAGTTAGCCACCTGGGACCCCTGGTTTAGTTCATATGGAATGGCCTGAGGGTCAACTAAGACACTATTTTCCCATTGCCTGGTTAACTGTGCCTTGCTTTGATATTGATGATTTTTGTCCAGCGTCTTTTTTCCCAATCCTTTTGCCCTTTTCTATTGGGTAGTATGATTTTGTTGACATCAATCCATTTTCGTTTTTCCTCTATTCAGATTGTAGGTGAAACATTTATCATTAAAGTTTGCTGTTCAATGCTTCTTTCAACCTACAATGCCACACTCAAATGAAGATTTTGATGTTAGAATGTTTTGTTACCTCTCCTTAATCGAGGTTTGATAGGCCGAAGTTTTAATATTGGAGGATCCTTGTACTAGATCTCCTTGGCCCACTCCCCCCCCCCATCTATGTATGTCTCTCTCTCTCCCTCTCTCTCTCTCTATATATATATATATATAAGTTTCCAGCCTGGAACTTTTTAATAATATTAATCCAGAAACTGTTAGATAACAGATATTTACATTTTATTGAATTTATGGTGTGTAACAAGTCATGTTTCATAACATAAGTGTGAGAAGCTTTTGAGGGTTTCTTTGTAAAGTTAAATTTTTGTTTTCACAGATCCTTTGATGATTCAAAATATGTAACTGATCAGTGAGGGATAACAAGGTTGAAACCAATAAGACTACCAGTGCTTTCTTTAGTTATTTTCAGGTGTTGAAATCCATTTAGCTGTTTAGTATCATCATAGAACATAAAGCCTGGCTCCCACTGTGGCGTAAGGCTTGTCATTGTCCTTGTCTTGCTTCAAGAGAAAGTGGAAACCGGTTGGCTTGTCTAGTTTTGATTGACAGCTTGTGGAGTAAGGCTTGTCGAGTAGAATGAAAAAGTCTCATTCTTGCAAGACAAGCCTTGTTGTGTTCCTTTGTTCTCAGCATTCTATTTTGGAAGTTTGCATGTGTGGGGATCGTTTGAATGAACATAGAAAACTGAAGTAGTAGTGAAACCTCACAAGATCGTTTGAATCACAGTAGAAGTTTGTATCTTAGGACAGTCATTTGCGTCTGAAGTAATAACAATTGAATCAAGGCAATACTCTGTTCGTCCACATCAGCCATTTCACAACAATTCTTGCATTTCAAAGCTCGTGGAGCCATTTGATTATTTATAGTTGAGTTGTCTCTTCCGAGATGTGTCAATCAAGGTCAGGTGCTCAACCAAGACATCAAAATCGACAATGACATGGACAAGGACAACAACAAGGACAACAACAAGCCTTACACCGCAGTGGGAACCAGGCTTTTAACTGTAATTGATCTCTGCTGCTATCTGGTTTTCATCAACTTAATAACAATAACAAAAGCTGGGCATCATTATGGTCACAACTATGAGTCAACTACAATAATATTATCAAAACCAAACTGACTTAATTGCAGGGATGGCGAGCAGGGGGGAAGAAGGGGGCATGTCCCCCAAAGATTTGCTAAATGTCATTTTCTTGGCTTGTGCACTTAAACTCAAAATGGGGTTTTAGACTTCACTAGGTCAATGGTCAACAAAATTGTTTTATCTTCTAAAATTGTTCAATTGTTACACCTCACGAAACACTCTTTTCCACACAGTGATCAAAGGCACCTTAGTGCCACATAAAATAGTAAAGTTGAACCCAGCCTTCTTGGCCCCTCCAGTCTGCTGTACCTTCCCCGAGAAAGTATATATGGTTTCTCTGTCAACATACAGCTCTTAAGTGGCTTAGTCGTTGGGGTACAAACATCCATTAAATTGTGTTGTACCAACTTGTCATGAATGCCAGTATCTTGATCTGCACCCAATCTGATGTTTTCCCTATCAGGTGTTTTGTTCTTGACACAACATGGAATAGGCTAGCAGTTGACATGACAAAGTTTTCAAGGGGAAGTGTCTAACTGGTATTGATTGTGGCCCATCTTGTAGATGTTTATGGAAAAGATTAGAAATGAATGAGGTTCTGAATTGATTCAGCAGGTGGATTTTCCTTGAATGTGGACCACTGAAGGAGCTTGTTCTTGACAATTATATCCCCTTTACATCTTGAAAATTTATGGTATTTTGTAATTTGTCGAATGTATACATTTAACCCTGGGTGGCATACTACCTTGCCAGAAATGGTATAATAGAATGTAATCATACAACAATTAAGAAATCAGCGACTAGGGGAAGAACAGCTATCGCTTATGCAATACATTTACCAATAACCATTACCAATGGATGGGGAAAATACTATGCCATCCCAACAGCTATATCAGTTTAAGTTACATTTAGAGATTGCTACTTTTCCGGGTGCAGTAAAGTTGCAGGGGCCTACGTTTGATGGTGGAGATGGCTGATCTCTGAAAAAGACTGGATCAAGCTTCCTGTTTCTTCCATTAGCAAAAAAGCGTAGTCACAAACACCAGTCCCCATCAGTTAAAATAGCATAGGAAGGTTAGGTAAACATTGCTTATAAGCTTTGCTTGATGGCAACTTAAATGGATCCAGTGTGACCTCACTATGAGACAGAAGATGTTTTATCCAGTGTTTTAGAGATCAGTGGTGAAACCTTGTTTGGGAAAACCTCAGGACCATGTTAGTAACAATGTTGCAGATCGATCAGCATCTTTTTGACTGGACTTCTTAACTGATTCATCTGACAATGAAATGATAGAGACTTGGCAAGAGAAGGGTCCTGTCAACCATCACTCAAACTGCACAGTTAGGCCACTGAGGTGGTTGGTTGACTATGATTGTACTTAGTGATTCTAGATAAGAACTTTATGTCTTGGGGGGATTTAGGCTAAGAACACTATTTTGGCCTCAGTATGAAATCGAGACTGATTGTCTATTTTGACAACTTTTTTCATTGTATGCTTAGATGTTTAGATCATCTGATAGTGTGGTGATGGTAGGAAAAGGAATGATGGACAGTTAATTAAATGTACGGTGTTATCTCAATCAATTTCACATTGATATCGTACAGTATTTGCTACACATATAACACCATGTAACCATCATACAAGCTTACAAAGTTGGTCTTTTTTGACTAAAAGAAACCAGCAAACTATAAAATGTATATTGTGACATTGATTCAAGAAGAATTAATTTACAATGAATTTCTTAACACTGGCTGTCAAATCTCTGCATAAACCCATACATTATGTTAATTGTTTTTACCTATTTTAACCCAGGTTATCAAGATCTGCCACCTCCCCCAGCTTATTCAGCAATTGCAGGACAACCAACTGTGGATCAAGCTGCCAGGCCGCCGCCTTTCAATCCAGCAGCACCTCCTGGCTATTAAAATGACAATTTCCAATTTTTAATCAGTTATATTTTTGTGGTTTCTTTTTTACAATTGACTATCATATGGTAAACAGTTTCTTGATATATTCCTTTGTCAAAAATGCCAATGCATATTTGTGGGATGGTCACCCATGTCTTGACATCTGATATAGTTGCACAATGCTTATCCATGTTGTCAGCCATTAAGCGACATATAAGGACAAATTTTAAGAGGAACACTGATTGCTAGAAATTCTTAGCTTGAAATAAGCTCTTCCCTCGAATAGGGTCCTACCAAAGCCCATCGAATACATTGCTATAGCAGCATAGGTATAATTCACTGTTAACGTGCACCCCCTCCCTCACTCCACGTGCACCTGTAGCATTTTTAACCAGCATTTCCATCACTCCCACCATCCATCTACTTCATTTCATAAAATTTGCCCTGTGAAGCCAGTTGAGTAATGGGAGTAAAGCTACAGAAATGGGAAGCATGTCACCGTTGGGATTCGAACCTGTCACCGACGAGTTTCTAAAAAGTTTCGGAAAAGTTTCTAAATGCTCAATTAATCAAGGTGCATTTGTGTGCATACAATTGCCTCTTTCCGAAATTCATCATTGCTTAACCAATAGTAAAGAAAACGTTGATCTGTCGAAAATGTTCTCGAACAAATCATTAGCAGACGATGATGAAAGCCCTTCAGACATGCAAAAGCCATTCTTCAGACTTACACTTATTTCACAGGTCCAACACTTACAAAATTTACGGAACCCCAGCTCCAAACTTTGTTCAACAATTTTCACATCGAGGAAAGAGTGGCGACTGATTGAAATAGAATGCGGTGGTATTTGAGCGCTAGAGTGCGAAGTTGTTTGTTTTTCAATACTCAACCAGTGAAATTATCACCGGGTTTCATAGCAATTATTTGTTAAGTGCCATCGCGTTTAGCTGAGTTTGTAGTAATGCATGGACTCTTCCCGGCTAATTTAGGGTAAAACTTTGTTTATAACATTTATAATTTGTAAATGTGCGTAGTCCAAGTTAACCTTGTTTTCAGAAGTAGTTATTAGGATTGCCCATTTATCAAGAGTTATATGATCCTTTACACTTAGCTTTCGAAATGAAAATGGAAGTCATTACTTCGTATTTCGATCGGCAGGTAGTGAAAGGACGACATTATGGTCATTGTTATTTATCAACAGCCATGTTGCTGATGAACTTGTGTTGGTGTATGCTTTGAGATCATGGGAAAGTATCGTATAAGAAAACAAGTCCTATGTACTCTAATACGATATCTACAACTTATTTGACGTAGAGGATGCGATGAGGGCATTTAGAGAAGCAGCTGGGACAATTTTGTTTGTACCATGCGATGGGAACATGACATTGTATTTATTGAAATATGTAGCCAGTGGCCCAGCAGACTTATTCCCATAGAAATATATGCCCTACATGTTACCGGCGCTGTTGGTCTTCAGAGGAGTACTTTCGAAGTGTTGTCCTATCGATGTTTAAGACCATTAGAATGTGCAGTTGGGGAGGTAGCACTTCGCATATATCAGGGGATATCAAGCTGCCGCAATGTTTGATTTTTGGGATGTTGCACTTTGGAAGTGTCTTACAAATTGCCCGTAATAATATCGATATATCGTGAAACGGTTACTGTTATTTACTCTATTGTTTTATAGTAAGCGAGAAGCGTTACTGGTTGAATAGCCGATAAACAAGGGAAGATTACACTATGAGATGTTGTTTAGAACGTCTACAATTAAAAGATATACAGTAGGGACGAAACAGACGGAAGAACAACAAACCTTGTGACGATTGAGCTGTCTATTGACTAAATGAACTGGTTATTGGGCCTGATGTATTCCGATCACATTTGTACTGTTTGCGATTTCCTCGCTACACTTTTATTGTCATTGAGATAGGATTCGTGAATGGTTCGAATAGTGTGGGTGTTCCTCTCCTGTGTTCGAACTTAAGTGCTTAAATTGCAAAATGTTCTTATTTGTGCAAGTTGTTTACAAATGATTCTGGAATATTGATAAGCTGGAGGTATGAAAAGTCTCTGGAAAGACGTACGGGAAACTTGAACAAAGAATTCCCAATTATTTTTAACAAAGTGAAAGGCCAGAAAATTAGTACCGGTACTTAACACCTTCGGCACCGAGTTTTAATTTTCCGGGGGGCTCAAACATGACAAGTTAAAAAAAACCGGCACATGTTCTTGCTCTTCATGGTTGCCTGGCGAGTTTTTTGGAGTCACAAGAATACCTTCCTTTGCTTTATCTCGTCGTATTAGAAATGTATCCATCGTATACCAACAAAAAGGCTCAATTTGATGCTCCGTGAAATCTCGGAACGCGTTCATTTAAATTTTATTTAAAAATATATGTTTTTCTTCCAAACATCTCTTTCTGTGTGTACTGTAGTGCAGTTTCCCGACTTTGACAACAATTTATGATTGTTCTGTGTGAACGAAGACTTCGATTTCCATACTTGACATTTGATTGACATTGAGGTGTGAAAAGTAGGATAGCACTCATGACAATGTATGAAAACGACATGCCTACTAATTGCTGTATAACAAGTTGAAAAAAGTCAGAGCAGCTTCCCTACACAGCATTCCTCAGGAGGGGCTCGAGCCTCCAAGCCCCCACGTAGTTGGCGCTGGAATCTAACACTTTATAGGAGAGTAAACGACAACGACAACAAACGTTTTGTGTATCATTGAAGTTCACTGGATTTATAAGTTTTGGCAACAGTGAGTCGCGGTGAGCTTCCGTGTAATTGTTTCCATTACCTTGCGTAATGATTGATTTGTTAAACAATGAAAAGATTTTTCGTAGAATTCCTGTTTTGATCGCAACAGTAGTCGTATTAGCTACGTCAGTTCGCCGTTAGCCGTTCGTTGTGCTTTCGAGCTCTTGAATAAACGTTGCCCAGTTTTAAGAATAATGTGATTGTCTGTCATTCAATAAAGAAGTGACATTGTATGTGGGTTTCCAGTATTTATGTTTTTTCGCACTTGTAATTTTATTTTGATAATCATCTGCTGAATCAGTAGAAACTATTTGATATTTATTTATAACATATTGTATAGTTGTATTACGTTACATTTTGTTCTGCTTTGGAAAATTATCTAAGATTCTGTTCTAGGGGTTATATTTGTCGTTTGTTATTGCTGTTGTGATTACCTCTGATGGAACACGAACGTCTATCTTAACCTGAGTCAAAACAATAGTAAAGGCTGTTAATTTCAGGAAAGAAAAAGTATGAGAATGACGAGAAACGCTTTTGAGACTTGCTACGCACGCGCTTCGTCCAATTGCGGGGAAGTGACAGGAAGGCTAATAACCACCCTAAGCCGCGGCCATGTAGCAACGCACCTTTTTAGTTCACTCATGTTTGTTGTATAGTGGCCGCAGTGTTCATTTAGAACCGATATCAACTTCATGGGTACAATGTTATTTAAGTTATTCTCTTAGTGTTACATTTTCCTGGATACTTTGAGAAGGGTGAAATTACATGTGTGTGTGTTATTTTATACAAAATGAATGGTGAATTAATAATCATGAATTATGTCAACCTAAAACACTTATACATCGATGTTGATGTAAGTTGCTTTATT
Source organism: Carybdea cf. marsupialis auct. non (Linnaeus, 1758) (assembly GCA_010016065.2). NCBI lineage: Eukaryota > Metazoa > Cnidaria > Cubozoa > Carybdeida > Carybdeidae > Carybdea > Carybdea cf. marsupialis auct. non (Linnaeus, 1758). The sequence continues at coordinate 14,846 of JAAAKL020008349.1, forward strand.
CTGAAACTGGTCTCAATAAAGCTGCCACATCTAAGGCATATGTTTCTGTAATAAGAAGAAGGGTTCTTACCTTGATCGAATTATTCGCGTGATAAATATATGGGCAAAGTAAGCTCACTAGCACGATAGGGGCACGTAAGGGACTCCGCGCTTCTTACGTAGCGTTCTGCGAGTGACATTTTGTATATTCAGATCCCTTCACTGTTTGCAACAAGAGATAAAAGAGGTTCCCAATCGATTCTACAGTGGAGTATTTACGCCAGTAGATGCCTGCTGAAGCGTAAGTTCAGATAGCAGTTTTACGGTCGATGAAATTGAAGATGTGCTAATTGAGCGTTCAAACCAATGTTCAAGACGGGTACCAAGTTTATTAACCACTTCAAGAGCATTGTCTGTGTTCTGCATCCTCGACCTGCCACACTGACGCCTCCAAGTTGGCGTGAAATTTACCATCAGTAATTGCATATTAGGCCAGAAATATACCTCGGGATCCAATTCCTGCTGTACTTATCAATGATCTTAAACAAGAATCAGTCTCGAACGGCAAAGAAAGACTTCAAAGTGTATCATACTGATATTCTTGTGTTGCGGTTTGTCAAGCTAGCCTTCTGCAGAGTTATTACAACGATGAGCTTAAGAGTTCGATAAAACTGTTACACAGTGGTCTAGTGACAAAATTTTGAATGCTGGTTCGGAAGGCGGTTGGATAGGTAAGCGATGAGAGATATGTGATAAGGATCATACGGTTTATGACATTGGTATGACATTGGTAACACTAAGCGTGTATAAATGATAAATAGGACATGCATATAGTAATCATAAATGATAAGACCCTCAGCCTCATCAACTCGCGCACTTTCACGTCCGTGATCATAGTGGCCAAGATGATTGGTTATCTACTCCGATCGGATCTGCCGAGACCGAGTATACTCTTGGACAAAAGGAATAAATTTGGTACTACCAGCTTTAAGAGTTTATCTCCATGGGATTCTACGAGAGAGAAGTCACGAGATCCACAGTCAGCTGTGCTTCCATTTTCCAACGTTACAAGTATTCACAAACAAAATACGCACATACGTGGTTTAGGCACCAATCTAGCAATCAGACATCTGACTGGCTACTTTCAAAACACAGTTTGGTATAAGTTTTACTGATTTCTTCCTA
>JAAAKL020008350.1:0-16006 GCA_010016065.2 Carybdea cf. marsupialis auct. non (Linnaeus, 1758)
CATGGTAAAGAATGTGATTAAAGGCTCTTTTCCTATGTCAAAAGTTTTAGTTTTCCCGCTTTCTGGAAGACGTTGGATTATGTTCACATTAACAGTCCCACTTTCGGAACTTTCCGAGTACTAACAACACGTTGAAATGTCAATAAATATGCTCTTTTAGGCCGTAAAAATTGCCATTTTATACAATAGTTGACCAAAGGTGTGTCGTATTTTCTTTGAAATGTGATGTCTCTAGAAAGGTTAAAATCACAGGCGTAAGCGACTCCATACTATAGACATGATCAATCCTCGATACAACCTAGAACTATTCGCACTGCACAGTATATACCCAAAGCCTCTTTGTTGAGTTATTGTAAAAACCAGTCATTTCACAATAATATCTACTGTGATATGACTGGTTTTTGTTCTATTCTTATTCCTACCTTCCTATTAAACTTATTATCTTCATCACAGATGTTAAAAATAGACTGCAATTTCAAGGTACCATGAGTAGGCTAAACCAGCTCGAAGCTTCTTTCTCTGTACGAAATCTAGTGGGTCACTCTCAGATTTTCCCTCTTTCAATGGCCTTTGTTACGACTGAGGCTATTTCCTGGGCTCCTCGAAAATCAGCAACAATGACTAATCGCTTGGGCACGAATATCTGATTAGCTTGTGTTCATTTGAATTCTGATACGGTACCCTTCCCATAAATGGAGGTTAAAGATCTTAGAGCTGAGAAGACTATTTGTACACTTGTCTGAAGGGATTAAATAAATCATGTTACATACTGTGGAAACTGACCTCCTGTAACCATCACAATCTACAATGGGATTTGGGCCGATTAATTCTGCTAGAGAACTCTTCGTAGGTCACGTATATGTATATAGCTAGGAATACAACCTTGCCACTTCATAAAGGGATGCGATATCTATTGGTCGAATACTGGACGCTGTTGTGGCTATTCGACATTTGTCTGGCAGGTTACCCCTTTCCTCAGTTGCAAGAGCAATACGCATCCCTAGTTCAAATCCCTGCGGTAACCTTTCTTCATAAATGTTGCTATTTCAAGACCTTCCAGCTACTAATTCTGCGGAAGCCAAAGTATGTCATTAATCAGGTTGTCCACAATGACACACTGGAGTCGAAAATTCGTATTAGTTTTCTGCATGCTGATGTCTAGGTAATTATTGACACCAAAATACCAGAGGATGAACAGTAAGTAAGGAAGGCTACGGGTTACTAGCACAACCATCCATACCATCTCGACTTTTCATTCTCGGGAATTAGATGCCTTAGATCTAACCTGGTAACTCATTTGGCTACGTTTGCCACATTCCGACAAGCAGATAAAAATTATTACGAGAATATAATCTAAGACCAGCAGCAGTCAGTTAAAATTGCTCTTGGGATTCCACGCCAATTAAGAAGGCTGTTTGAACCGTCATATCGCAATAAAGCGTCTAATTTAGAATCGAGGTTATGTTCTTGAGAAATCCTCTTTACTGATACGATCTTGGTTATTAAATAGAAAACTAGACCTGTTAAGGAATTTTCCGGTTAAACAGGCGTTCTGAGGTACCTGTATGGAAACCAAGCACGTTTACGGATAATAGTTACGTGCAGATACAGACCTAGTTATTTTACTCCTTTGTAAGCCATATACAAACGCCCTACGAAATATACTAGGCATAAGTCGATTGCATTTTCTTCAAAGAAATGACCTGTGAATAAACTAGTGCTTGCGTCATCTGACTTGCAACGGATCAGTATGTGCTCCCTTATTGAATTGGTGAATATCCTTAAACGAAAGTCAATTTGTTCGAGGTCGTTATTCGAATGGTTACAGTGCCGTCGACGTCGACCATTGATCCTGCACTTTTCTCCTGTAAGCGATGTGTCTCCAGCATTGTCTTATCAACTGCATCAAGTGTGATGTAGCTTTCTCCAAGGAACGTGTCTCTCATCATGGTATTATGATCATACACCTTGAATACAAGAAACAAAGATCTCGACGTTAATCCTTTTTCACGTAACACAGTAAACGCAATTAAATACACCCTATAATTTACTTGGAACTATCTGGGAAAACAGCACAAAAGGGTTGACAAAAACGGTACTAGCATAAATCTATAATTATGCATTCATACGACTTGCAAATCAGATCTTTCAGTGCTTACTCAACCACGTCATAAATTTCTCGTTGGTAGCGCAGCAGAGAGACTTTCAAGGATTTGTAAAGATGATTTACACGTATCTCATGCGCATAGCCATTGCAATATCTTCTGTCTCCCAGTCAAAACGTTCTACGTTCTACGTTCTACGTTCCAGGTAGGGGGTTGGTGAAAGACCTGTAACATCACCGTTTTTTACTTAGATGCGAGAGGTAATCTACTGTGTTGAATACAAAAAAAGTGTTTATTTTTGAGTTTATTCAAACTTACATACAAAATTGATAACTCCATATCTATGCCGTCGCCAATAGTTGTTAATTTTCAAAATCTTACCCTCTATTATAGAACTATTATAAAAAAGAACTATTGTCAAAAAGAACTACTTGGTTCAGGAATAGTGGATCACTTCGACCTCCCCACTCTCACACCAGGTGGTGAAAAACAATACCCATGGACCTTGATTGGTTTACGTAGCCATTCTTTTAAGTAATTTAATCGAGCAGAACTGTGAAATGAACTTATATCTCAAAATGATCTATTTTATTAATGCCTTGAAGGTCTCCTGCTACTACCAACTTGTGGCTGTATGCTAACAAAACAATTTCAAAATTTTTGTGGTAGAAAACACTTTACCAGTGATACGGCCCGTCAGACTGTAATTGCACAAAATCTTGTCAGAAGTCCTTATTGGCTGGAGGCTCACCTTTAAATTACAGGTTTTGACGCAGCTGTCTGTTATTTACCCCCAGAAATTATCATTTCTCAATTTGGCGACACACAAGGGTACACGGTTGTTGGCTACAGGGATACAGCTGTAGCTAAATTCAAACAATTGGACAACAAACGCGCTGCTACAACTAAGCTTCAAAACAGGCTTTTTTTTGGGTAATAGCAGCTACCCCTGTTTGTAGTTTAGGGGCTTAGGTAAAAAGCATGAATATTTCACACTAGTCAATTTAGTAAAATAACCCAAGTGTTTAAACTTCTCTGCTATTGGGCGAACGTCTTTAAGACCCCAGATTCCCCAATAATATGCCAATACATAGACAAATGTAGTTTGTTCGACAATAGATCTTCCGACCATTCTAATAGGAATACATCTACTAGGCACTATCTGTAAAATTCTATAGTCGCGAAAGGCGTGTCAAAAGAAGATAAAATTCTAACTAAAACTCATTTAGACTACATGACACAAAAATAGTCCATGCGAGAAAATATGAGCATCTATCATACACATCAAATATAGCATGATTGAAAGGGAGTTGATTTAAAAATACGATAAAGTTATGAAAAAGCAGCCCAAAGTCTCAATCAAGGCGATATTTAGTGCAGAACGTCTCACTATATTATCATTTTAGGCGCATGCGAAGTAGTTTTTCATTTCTGAAATGGGTAGAAGGCGGCAAATATCACTTGCGACTAAGGCCTACTTGGTATCAGCATCGTTATGTAGAAACAGTCAGCTAAATAAATCTGCTGATTAAGAAGATTGTGAAGCACACACTACTTTCAGTATGCTACATGTACACAATTAATTACGAAAAGGGATTTGAGCTCTATCCTAAAATTTATCACGCAGAAAAACTGACAGATATAAGATATATTAGCAGATTGTAAATGAGGTAAAGGTCAACGAAATAAACACAGCTGGATGCGCTCTTCTATAATGCAGGATAGGGCAAAGGAACGTGATGTTTACCAGATACTTTAATGTACTAAGATGGGACTCACTTTGGGTCACGATAACTGCACACTCTTTAATAAATTTAATAACAGACAAATTACGCCAACTCTTATCACGATGGAGTACTGAGAATTATAGGCAATCAGTAAATACAACTTGTACCTTGGAGATAGTCCCGAAGATACACACCGGTAAATACTACTGATACTCTATATCTTCAACGCAACTGCAACTGCAAAACCAGTACCGCTGATGCTGTTACCACAAAATTAAATATTTTATGGACAACTTCATATACCCGATACATAAAAACACGATAAACATTTTGACAGTTATTCAAACGCTAGCAACTTACTTGCAACTTGAGGCGTGACTGATTAGGTTTCTTCACGTAGAAGATTCCGCCATACTCAAATTTTGCATTCGCTGTGTCCTTTTGAACAGGTGTTTTAACTTTCGTTCCTTCTATTTCCATTATAACGTAAGGATCGATAGCTGCGAAAACAAAATAGAAGCATAGGCACTAGGCAACGATAACATTACTTAACTGAAGTCAGGAGAAATGAACGATGTGAGTTACACTTGAAGTAGCCAACAAAAGGAAGGTAATACCTGGCAAAGCATGCACGAATTAATACCAGCTTAAGCTACTGCATAACAGTGCATGTGTACACTTTTTCAATCACTTATTTAAAACGAACAAACCCATCCTACAGTTAACATTTTTTTCTCACGCAAACTAACAGCTCCAAATTTCGCGTGTGTGAATATGTGCTAAAAAAAGGGGGGGGGGGAGCGCGTTGATTTAAGCTGACATTGAGTAACGTTTTTATGATCCACGTGAAAGTGCTTGTTGGAATAATCATTCTTGTCTATTCACACAGATAAACAATAAAGATAATATAGTTATAATACAGTTATAATATCGTTATACTTCGCTAACAGAAATGTTGATGCCGATCTTAAAGAAAACCTTGACTCCTTTGCTGCTTATCAGTATTAATTGATCAGTATTTTGGGGGTCGAGGATGGGGGTGAGGGGTGTCCAACAATACAAAATACACAAAAAAAACAGAAGGCGCAATCTATACAAAATGCTCCATAAACACCGATTCGGCCTTAAACCTCCGCATCAACGCTAGAGAAACTGGGCAGGGAACTCTTTAAGTTTGGGAAAGGGTAAGTTCAGCTATGTTCAGTTGAATGCACGCAGTGATCGACAATGGAGATATCATTAGCAATTGGCACAACATCGAACAGACAGCCTATACTACAGTATGCAGGAACTTTGGAATCCGCATATATATATATATATATATATATATATATTGCGTATGGATTAATCACATCATAAAGGCTCTACCTATTCCTTATCCCAGTTGTACCATTGTACCACTATTTTGAGGAATATGGCCTATACATACTGGGTTAATGATCTAGAGGTGTTCCTTTCGACGCAGCATGATGTAACCGCACATAAGCGATATGTGGGCCTGCAAAGATTCCCCGCCACGCAATTTCTATAATGCCAATAGCGCCGTCGATATCTTGCGTGCGTGTGAATTGCATATCAAAATACTGTTCATGCAGGTATGACAAACGACGCAGTCGTAAACCAAAACCCACAAAATAACATAAAAGAGGCGGTTGTAATTGCCAGTACAAATAAACAAGTACATATGTGTACCACATGGTTTTACAGAACATACAATTAACTACGGAAGTGGAACCACAAAAAAGATACCAGGCGGAGTGACTTAATTAATGACGAAATACGGATACAAAACAATGACAAACAGGTTCTTTGCTACTTACTCATGCTGACGCTTCCTCTCTTTTTTAAACCATCGACAGAAACCACAAAAACAGACAACTGGCATAGCGGATATGCAAAGCATGGCAGAAACGACATGCAGCTCGGTGCAGGTTTGTCAAGTTCTAAGTAACTACAATTGAGAAGAAACAAATCAGCTAGTCTCAAGAGTCAAAAGGTAAAAGAGAGTATGTCCTAGTTGTGGGACCGTTTTGACTTCAATAGAACATTTTCTTAAGAGCATTACAAGACGCAAGATCACAAATCTGTACGGACTAATCCACAGAGACAGTCTTAAATAAAGACAATATGTAGTGGATTAAGAAAATCAGACAAATCTGGAAATCAGCGGAGAGAAAGTGTGGTGGTTATTCTTAAGTCTACACTCACAACAACATTGACAGTTCACTGACCAAATAGGATTAATTTCTCTTACCACTTGCAGATTTCTATAATTAGGTCCATTTCAGAGGCTACAATGTCTATCGATTAACAACTTCAAAACGTCCTCTCTCTTCTAGCCTCGTTTTGATGATCACGCAGAGATTGGGAGCTCAAAATGTCATGAATACGGCTTTCACACCCATTGCATATTAAGATAGCCAAGGGGAGTAGGTTGTCTGAAAAAATCGATAACTTGCCTGCGCTATCCTATTTGTATGCTTCCGATTCGTGCAATAACATGCCTTTTAGCGAATGGAAATCGGAAACGTAACTAAAAAGATACGCTCCTATTACGAAAACGGGCATTTCGACTGAGATAAGCCATTAAAAGCAGAAGTTTTAACATCTTATTGTACCGAGAACTTAAAACATTCTTTGAAATGGTCAAACAAGATAACTTTCCTTTAAAATCTTGTTTTCAACACCGAATAAGGTCCCTAAATCACATGTTATATTACTATCAGACTAGTCACATAAATAAATATAAAACATTAAAAACAAGGCTCCGGCCAAGGCGATCTTAGGCCAGAAAGACGCTCTGAAAATATCGATTTAGGAGTGCTGCCAAACGCTCACCCCAAATGATTGATAAAATTTGGTGGATGATTAGGAATTTCTCTCTCTTAACAAAATCTTTTCAAAGCTACGTAAGATGTCTTGGTTTTGCTTGCATTTCAGTGCAAAAGCGCGTCCATATTACATCAATTCAAAAAACAATTCCATTAACTAAGAAGTGGGTATTATAGCAAAATGCAAGTGGCGGCACAAACAGTCACCCATAATAGTGCAGTGCCCTTTATAGAACTTATCCCTATTAACTGAATCGCCATTACGTTTTATAGAATGTTCCACAACATCCCACCCACAACTATTCATTCAGTAATACATCCTCATCTGTAAAATAAAGTCACCTGAATTATGAGTGTGTAAACTATCCCATAGATCACCTCATAGTAAATTGTCTTTAATGGCTATCAGACCTTGCATAAACATCCTCGATTACTGACCTCGAACAAAACACATCTCGCATCAATAAATCCAGAAAATAAAAGCGGAATAACAACATCTCTATTATCGATTCCTCTTGATGGGGATTACAAACTGGGGATTTTCAACGGTGGTCACCCTATTGTATTGTATAGTGAAATTCGCACTTTTCTCGGTAGTTTTATATCCCTGCTGCTACAAATTTTCAAACGAAGGTATCACGTGATAGAACTTGAAGCAACCTAATTATTAAAAAACAAAAACTATAATACTCAATATCTTACTTGAAATGTGGCGAGTTTTCAGTGTATACCCGAAGCAGAAATTCATCTTCCAAATTGGGATCAAACGTTGATGGAACAATGACATATCTACCTGGATCCAATTCATATCTTCCACACACTTCCCGAGAATTGATGAACGTGCTGTCTCCAGCTTTTTCGTATACGTCATGGACTCGAAATTCCCTGTTTGCTTCGACCTGTCAAGAAACGTTTGAAGAGACTCGTCAATTAGGAACGATCATTCTAGGGCAACGCACAAAATAAAACTAGATACCTTGCGCTTAAAACATTATGCATCACATTTAAAAAACATACGGCAAACTATATGCAGTGTGGGATGTATTATGGGTATTGGGGGTCAATATGGAACCTACGAGGAATAAATCGAAGTTGTTGGAGTACTTGACCATTTTTGTTTTGTTTGCAGTAAATGATAATTTATTGACAGAGGGAAGAAACAACGCGTTTATTGAACAAATGAAAGCTTTGTCGAGCCCGCTTTCCTTGGGTGGTACACGGTAATAGTGGAAACGATATCAGCAGCCAACGTAGCGAATCACGTTGCTGTGTTCTCAGCAGCTTGGAAAGGCACTAGTAATGGTGAGAGGTTGAAGGACTTTCTTTTTAAGTACGAGATAGCCCTAAACATTGAAGGAAAAAAGAAGTGAACAGAACAAATACTACTTATACCACTTATACCCGCATTTTACTATTCTACACCGTCATAACAAACGCTCTCCACCGTAGATTTACCTCTTCTACACCCAAATGCTCACCCCAAAAAACTGCAGGGCAAAAATATCATTTCTTTCAACTGCATGTGACTCGTGAGTCGAATATACACAGGCGTAGATGGTTTGAGTTCTTTTTGCTCCGGGGCCGTTGGGGAAACGTAATGGCTTAGTGTCACCACGTGGAAACGGTTGTAAATCAAGTACTTTATCTTCACTTGGTCCGGTGCGCTTACATCCGTATCAATACTATTAAGATTTTTTTAGTCTGTTGGATAAGAGCCCTTGATTCATCCGGCTCGGACGCACATGCACAAACGATACAGGTAGAGTAAAAAATTAAGCATGCTAACGCCAGTTTCAACCGTGCCATCAAAAACAACGAACTGCAATTTGGCAGTTGTCGTACGTCAATTACCTTGTTACGTAATAAATCCATAACATATTATCTGCATGATGAGCTCGTTGCGCGCCATCAATTTGAACTGGGTAGTGTAACCAGCAGAACAAGTGCAGGTTTTGCGCAACAGCTGACGACGAAATGATCGCATAAGCAGCAGTTTCATAACATACGCGACCGCGCATGTCACAGAATGTGCATGCTCAAATTCGTACATTGGCATATATTTCGGATACGGACTGCTTCAATCTAAAATCCAAGAATGCAATACTGTTATCACACCACAGTGGCTACACTTGTTTGGCGCCAAATATTGTCAATAAGTCGAAGCTGATGAATGAAAATATATTTTATGGCCTATCAATCATTCTAATGTATTAGTGAACGCACACCACAAATAAAAATCATTAAGCATGATCATCTAACCTTCATGATAAAAAAACCCATAGTGACATTATTTCCTCCGCCTTCTTTCTTTCCAATCCTTTTATCTTTCTGCATTAAACTGATCATGACAACGCCTTTCTCGGAGGTTGTAATATCAAATCGATACTTGAAAGACAAGAAAGCGAATTGAGTGTTAAAGCAAGGGTGATTTCTGATAAACTCGCTTCGTACATTAAAAATTTAATCAACAGTGCACTTGATACATATTGTCAGAAAATGTTATCAGCCAACCATAACTGAAATATACTTGATAGTAATTCCGTTTTCTTAGACGGAGTTTTCCTTTATCAGGAAGGCCAGAAATACTCTCTTTCCTTTCCAATCCTAAGATCCTCTATAGCCTGAGCTGTGCACACAGATTTAAATATTCTCAACCACCCCGCATACTTCAGTCTCCAAACTTTTCCCAGCTGATTCACTTGATTTGGAGCATTCAGTCTTATCAAGCTAGCACTCTTCCAGCTATGCTGAAGGAACGAACTCCTGACGAACGTCTAACCATGCAGTTATTCCAAAACAGTAAAACGTGAAAAGGCTGTCCAAATCCATAACGTTATTATCAACTCGTTCTTGTCCCGTTACCTACTAGTGACACCTTTGTACATATCCTTTGGGCGTGAGAAGCCTCTCAACACCATTGAGGTAAATTAGGCATCAGCTACATCTACCCACTCACTTTATAGATTCATACCACTCAAACTTCGTTTATAGAAGAAATCAATTGCATACCATATCATGATTGTCTCTATTTATTAGAGAGTACGTAGATATAAACTAAGTAAATGCCTATGCTTTGCTGAATGCCTGATTGTATAATGATATATTAATCCGTCATATTCTTGGCATACTTTCTAAAGCCTAACCATCGGGAAAACCTTTTCAGCCATTATCAACATCTTAAGTGACTAACTTTAAACAAAGTACTAGTGCCAAAAGGGCTTTGACTGATTATTACTCGTAAATATAACCATTCGTTGCTACAATAAATCTACAATACCATGTAGATGTCTGAATATTTCAATCTTGAGTCTTACCTGTGGATTCGTGAGGAAAGATTCTCTATTGTTGATACAGCCGCCAGCATTCTGCCCCTTTACCCATCTGTTTTTGTGACTCCCCTCATGCCATGTTTTGTGGATGGAGAAAAATGAAGTGTTGACAAGTCGGCAGACAGTGACGGTTGTAAAATTTCTGCAGAAGTCTTCAAATGTCATCCTAAAACAGAGAAGATAGTAACTGAAGGACAAAGGCGACTTACCGTGACTTACGGGACTTAAAACATACAAATATTTGCAGTATAAATAGCTCTTAATCAGTTATATTTGAAATTGCTGATCTTAATGGCCATTTCAACACAAGACGGTATGGTAAAGACAATCTTAACGTTTTTTCCAACTCAAGTTGCACAAAGGAGAGGCAGCAAACCCAACTCTTCAAGAAAAATACTACATCTCTTATAATTCTTACCCAACGCTTGAATTCAAGTTTTGCTTTTCACATTTTCTTTCTTCTGTATGCGTGGGGGGATGGGGGATAAAATGGGACATTTATAACAGTTTTCAAATAAACTTAAGTAAATACAATTTAATATACACACGAAAGTGACATAGTATCCTGAACACTATGTTTAATAAAACTGCTACATTCAAGTCTTGATATCTGGAGCTACTATAGGAATGCCAAACTTTTGATAAATCAGGAGTTGGATGTAAGTGCGCTATTTTCAAATATGCGCTCGAGATAGGGCAGTGTTCGAGATAGCGTTGATTAAAGCGTCGATTCGCGTTTTGACCTGAAGATATTTCCTGCGCTAAAATACGCGTTTTTGTTGGTATTTTTTGGTGGAGGGGGGTTGCCAATGAAGGAGAAATTTATTTGGGGTTGCAATCTAATTTACCAGCTGTAATCATTAATGATGTTTCAAGCTCGAATTTTCCACATTAAAGTTAGAGCAAGAATTGTAGTGATTAATGGTACACTCTCCCCTTGGCCCCTTAACTTCACAGTGATATCGGAATGTCTATAATATTAACAGTTTAAATTCACATAAGAGATCTCATTACATCAGCTGATGATGCAGCTCCTCCTCAAAGACCAAAACATAGTGCGATATTCAAATTGAAAAAAAGGGTGATGTGGCAAGTAAAATCTTATAAACGAGAAGTGCATCTTATGAAACGCTATTACCATTATCAAGATGCAGTAGCTTTTATCTGGATTCATAGTACAAGAACTTATAAAATCCACCAATTTACATACATATTCAGACTATAAAACTTTAGATTGTCCAATATGTCACACTAATCCGACACAAGCAACTTCAATGCGAAGCATGACCTTTTTAGGAATAAAACATTTTTCTGCAATTATAAGGGGTGAGCCCGAATCCATTTATCTTGTTCGATGCCAATAGACCACCAATACACCATCACCAGAAATATGGAAGCCACTGCTCTCCACAAAGAAACATTCCTTCGCCTTCCATCCTCTGTTCACACTCGTTTGGCTGCCTCTCCTAGTGTCCGTTGCACGAAACTGCAAATCGCATCACAAGCCTACTATATAAATAGTTTTGAGTAAAGATTTACTTTAGTACAACGGGGAAACGCAAGCTAAATGGATGTCTTTTATAAAGTAGCTGGTAATTATTTCATTTTAATCAATTATGCCTAGTAATTACTACTTTGATCACAAATACACAGATTGAAGTACAGAATGGTAACTCGGGAAAGAAAATTGCAGCGTAAAATACCAGAATTCTCCATCGTTCTCGAAAACTATTCCAAGGCTCTTTTTCTCCTTGTCGCTGACTTTTGACCACTCTGGAGACCTGAAACAATCAAGAAATTACTGTTATTTCGTGAGTCATTCAACGGGGAACAATCTACCACTCTTGCGAAAACGACAGCATTACCCAATAGCGATGGGCAATCTAAGTGACGACGAGAGTTCAAGCGTTTACTGACTCAACCGCCTTTTACGCGATCTTCCAGCATCCTTATACCATATTTATATCACCTTCTGCTAAACAACTTGTATTTTTGACATTATCTTGGAAATGTCAATTCGAATTCGCTTCTCGGAATGGGTTGCTGCTGTAGTGCATGATAAACTCACTATAGTCTGTCAACAACTTCAACTTATGATTAATACTTAATAATGTGCCACGCACTACTACTCAAAATGCTGTCACTGAAAACTGCACAGAGGTGAATGATAAATACAACAAAAGCCTGGAGTGAAGTACACAAACATTTTAATGTTTTAATAAAACTCTCAGACGAAGACGAAGTCTTTTACCATATCGTCAGAGGAACTGATTTTCGCAAACCATTTCTACTCAATTTTAGCTGATACTAAATGGCTGATGTACCGACATACACATACACTTTAATTTCGTTTGGCTATTTGTCTTCTGGTATGGCGTCAACGATTGCTTTCCTGTTGCAAAAATCTTCAGAGATCTTGTTGACGGGTTGTGAGAATTTATGACGGGTTAGATATAATTAATCCTGTTGTTTCGTATTGGGAACTTCTTGCCATGTGATCTACAGCCTAAAGCCGTCCTTTAACGTATGACTCTATCTGTCATCTGGGCACTTTCTTCCGTTTCTCTTCTTTTCAACGTGGGGTAAGAAAATGTGATTTAAGCGTTCAACGCAAGTACCCTCGTTTGTTACTATGGTTCGGCGTCGTTTAAATTAGAAAATTCATCAAATATAGAAGCTGCAGCCAGACAAAACTTGCAATAACAGAGGAAAAGCTGACATGGATGCTGAGTGTGCCGATTTTGATGGTAACTTTGTCCCAGGAAGACAATAAAAGAACGTAAGAAAATACATACTTTTCAAATTTCGTTGTATCTACGAGCATAACACCCGAATCACTGTAGAAAACGCCAAGAGAAAAACTATTGCTCAAAAACAATTGTTACTGACTTAATAAGAAAAAGATCGTATTTTAAAGATGTCACTTTTTAGCGTGTTTTACATTTTTGCATATAATCCTGTGCCAAAAGGCTATATTCGCGTGCTATTTCTTTGCGTGTATTTTACTAAGCAAAAATTTAAAGGGGCGTAAAAATCAAAAGAATTAATGTCTGTAAAGATTTGCACTACTCTAGATAAAGCGCCATTTTTAATATGTTGTTTCTGGTCACCTGACCGACCTGATTTTGGCCTCCGGTCCGAAGAAAAAATTATTCTAGTGTCTTTTTCCGACCAACTTTGATTTTCGATTTTCAATGGAAAACCTCCCGCTAATCCCTTCAACTTTAATTTTGGTCCTTGCTGGACTGCTTAGCTTACACCAAACGAAGGCGGGTGTTGGACCTCCCTGGTGTGGTTAGTCTTGTGATAGCTGTTCATATTTCACTGGGTAGACAAGTTAATTGCTTCACTTTATAGCGTGAGAGCCAGTGTATTCAAGAGCAAAAATATCACTGTTAAACAACCATTTCTAAGTTACCACCCCTTTAGTGGTTACATAGGCCTGCAATCTCCCCCACCCCCCTTCCTGTGATAGTTGAGAGGACACATCAAACTTCGAACCTAAAAATGTATATTCAAAAGAAAACAGTATAAGTCAGTAGCAATACTAATGAGTATTTGTGAGTGTAGTTCTTAAACTGCAATACTCAAGTTGTCACTTTTAATGTTGGCATTGTTGTTGCACGGGGAGATTTCTGGCGACGGGTATTAATTCGTTCAAGTAAAGGGTCAAATGTCAACTTCCAGTAATTGACCGACGGCATTACCAGGTCCTCTAGTTTGCATTCAATTAAAAACAAAATGTAAATAATAGACTTTGTTGAAAATATTGGGTATAAATCCAGAAGAGGAGATGCTAACAGCAAATTTATAATTTAGCAAGGTTTACCTTAATAGGAAGGTAACATAATCATTACAAGATATGGACAAATTAATTTAGCTTATTTAATTTTAAGATGATACAGCAATAACTGAAAACAAACTAACCGAAAAGCAAAAAGACAAAGACGTTGCAAATGAACTGTAGTGCTAAAAAGACGCTATAGAATACCAGATATTGACTTTTTACCTATTATAGTTACGATGAAAGGCGATACAAATTTCTTCAACAAATAATCGTATTTCACCGGATTGTCATTACAAATATATCGCCCCTTCAAAAGCATATTTTACCCCAGGAGGCAACATCACCTATTTCAGGAAACTAAGAAATCAACTATTTTACTCTATAGTTTTCTTTGCAAGGGAACACTGAATCAGGAAGACTTTTTCTTTACAACCTTCCAATTCAATCATTGACCTTCGACAGCTTGCTTTCTAAGCACTTTTCGCCTACCCAACACCTGGGTTACTCTATTCGTTCGTGACAATGGACTATCAGAATAGGATATTATAGTAAACTATCGTATCAGTTAGAATAAACGTTTAGACTAGCTGTTTTAAGGTCAGTTTTTAGACTTCAGGTCAATCTCAATAAAGTTGCTTTCAAAAGCAACTTCTGAAAGCCAAAATGTGTGATGTGAGTTAACTAAAAGTAACTGCATAGCTGCTGTAACTTAAATTTCACTACTAAAGGCGTGCTCAAACAAACAAGAACTTTTACGACTTGTAAATCATCGCTAACATAATAAATGATACTTGGAACATCAGTAGCAAATGAGATTTTCAATGGTAGCTTACCAAATTTAAGAGATACGTGAATAATAGAACCGATGTTGAGCGCTAATGTACTATTAGGTTCATTAAGATTTTCATATGATTTATCCTGTAGTAATTTCGTTTAACGACCGATCCACCTGATTTTTGATGGGCTTTTTGATTTTCGAACAGAAACAGATAAAAAATGCAACCCGAAGAACGAAAAGGAGGTCCAGTTCCGCTTTAGGTAGTCTAAAATTCAATTAACACCGAACCATTTGGTTGTTGAATATTTTTTATATCATTATATCCATCAACATAATTTCCGTCTTACGGGTGGAGGTAAAATCAATTAGGTAGTGCTGAATAGTCATAAAAAAAGACGGCAGAAAAGTCTAAATGAAAAGATTTGCGACATTTCGTTCCACGTTAGCTGTGAAACCTCGTGCAGAATATATTCTGGTGCACTGGGGGAAATTCCTATTGTACACAATATGTTTTTGCAGCACTCTATTTTGTAGATATGTTGATTCTTTCCACATCGATACTAGGAGTTGTAATTGTGTTCAGTTGCAGACAATCGTTTAACCTGGTAGGGCAAGGCTGCATAAGCACATTCCCTGCGGCAATGTAGAAAGATTCTAGTGACTATTCTACTGCAATTCGTTACTTTCACCCCTTGGTTAATACCCAGGGCAGCCTCATGAAAAATATTGATCTTGACAAGATACTAGAGAAATTGACATAAATTACAAATGGGGCACCGGTTTGTATTCTGTTGGTGACCCTCTGTACTTTTCTGATATCCTTTAAAACTAGTCCTTTTAAATCCTCTATTCTTCCTCAGAGACACTCAGAAATCAATAGATCTTCGCACTTCTTACCCATCACTCCACGGACCATTCCATTCTTTTTGTCCCCAGGGATTGCGTAACCTGATCATGAATAGTTTGTTTGTATTAAACAACCCCATGAAGCTATCACCAAGAGTGATCTACGAGAAGAAGGAATCGATCATACAGTAACCTTTCAAAACATTTCTTATCACTTAAAATTAACAACAAGTAATGTTCAATCACAGACTTTTAATCCGTAACGACCTTTATCATTTAACTCATATTCTCGCGATGTATAAAATAATGATTCCTCGCCCCATGTCGAAGGCACAATGTCCACATCATGGCCAATATAGATCTGCCCTTGTTAAAAGTGCTTGCTACAGTTCTGTAACAACATCCTAATGTAACCCTGCCGCAAGTGTACTCATCTGTTTGGGCTGAAGAGGGTAAGTACTTTCCGAAAGCTTGCAAAAGGGCTAGCGAAACAGAAAATAAGGGTGCTGGTGGTAGTGAGAATTCGGGATCGACTAGCCGCATTGTCGACTTTACTATTGCACTATTTAGTGCAATGGTAAAGTCTTCGCCTTCGGAGTGGGA
>JAAAKL020008351.1:0-16006 GCA_010016065.2 Carybdea cf. marsupialis auct. non (Linnaeus, 1758)
TTCATGCAATCTTAAGTTAGTTTTGTAGTCAATTTACTTAATTTCAAAATGTGCAGTAAGTAGTTTGTGGAAAGCATTATGCCATTTGGACCTAATTTCAACAATTACACTAGGCACATTAGAAGTTATATACATTGGAGAAGGGTGGGGAACATGAGAATGGGAAGGACTATAAGTTATTCGTCTCAGCTACCCTGCCAATGAAGTACCTATGGGATGGAAGGTAAAGATTTTCAGTTGATAGATGCCTCTGTATTTGAAGCTAAAGTACCGTACTGAAAATGGAAATTGTGTTGGCAGAATCAGTTGCACACTGTTAATCCCCATGCATTTAAAGGAAAGAAATGTTTCACTTGTGATTTAAGCAAGCAGGAAGGCATTTTGGGTATTATCAGTAACAATTATATTTATATTTCAACTGTAGTAAACACTTGATGGCAAATTAAAGCTAAAAGTTGCCAGTATGTACCTTGATACTGTTTCAAGTAATATGTCATGTGCTTAGGCGTCATTTTCTTGCTGTTTCTCACAAGGTTTTTGTTTAATCAACTGATATAAACATTACATACATTCACATTACATACATACATATGTACAGTGTCTAAAAGTGTTTTTCTGATATAAAAATTTTAAATTTTTCAATAAGCCTGAAAAGTGTTTTGCATCAGCTCTGATTTGATAAAAGACAGTAAAGTTCAAAAGATTGAGATTTTTAAAATGTCTTGTTTTTGACTAAAATCTGTATGTGAATGATTTATTATAGATATTAGGTCTAAACAGTGCCATCACTAGGATTTGCCCTCAGGACCCATGATATTGTTGTATGTTGCTCTACCAATTAAGGCTTGGTTGACCTCATGATAACATACTTCTCTTCAAGTTGCCATGTTAGCTCCCAATCATCCATCCAATGACATTGAATCCAGCTTTAAACAATTTGAAGACCAGTTTCTTTCTGCCATGTGCACCTGTGGCATCCAATCCACTGACATGTCCTGAATCCTTTTTCAATGGCTTACCGAAAAACGATCTAAGAGATTCCTAATAGTAGAGAGGTGGATTTAAAAAGCATAGGTTAAAGTCAAAAGGCTTGTCAGGGCTCATCTGAAATATGTCCACAGAAAATCATTTGTTGTAGGAGAAGGATGGCTAATTGACAAATGTAAGGAGACTGCCTTGTCAAAATGAACTCTGAAAGAAAATGTATGTGTTTGAAACCGAACAGAAGGGAAAAGTATGCATCACTGGAGCAATAGAATCAAAGCCATCATATATGTAAGGAAGGGATACAAATTGATGGCCTTGATTGAGCAAGTTTGTGTTTTGGGGTTGGGTTGGTTTTTGTTGTGTTTTTTGGGGGGGAGGGGAGGATGCATCTAGTTTTTGGTTTATTTGGTGGTCTCTCTGTCCTCCACATTATGTAATTCATTTGAGGTAATTGATGTCTTATTAACTAACCAGAAAGAGAGAGAGCAATAAAAGCTGATAGTGATGAGGTGATGTTGGTTGTGGTGATGTATTTGTAATAAAGAACAGCACAACCAAAAGGAACCTGGATTTAGCTTGTCTATTTCTGACTTCTCAGGGTTGGAGATATTACTACTGAGCACACTTTACTATTGCCATAAATAGATGAAACATCTTCCAAGATATAGGTTCCTGTTGGGTGTGTTGTTCTTTATTGCAGGTTAGTACCATATTAGAAAAAGATGTATTTTCCATATCACGAACAAAAATTAAAAATACAGCAATGGTAAATATTTCCTTTTCAGCCACCGTGGTCTAGTGGGTAAATTCCTTTCCTTCAGCTGCAAAGTGTGAGGATTTGATTCCTGGAAGGGCCACTAGTGACTTCTGGAAGGGCATCCAGTCTTAAAGTACTCTATGCTCCAGGAAGAAGTCCTCTATGCACAGGGCACTGCCCTAGTCCCTTTCAGAGGGGAGTGCACAGGGTAAAAATGACATCATCAGTAAATGTATCCTTTTGATTGGTTTTAATAATGAGAATACTTTGTGCATTTAGAACCATCTTTTATTCTGTGGAACTGCATGGGGAATGAATCAATCTGACATTATAATTTATGAGTCTATCCTTTTAGCAAGCTTAGGCCACAAAATTTCAGGTGGAGGCTTTGTTTTCTTAACAAAAACGTCGAGGAATGAACATACAGGATTTGGTTCACTTTAGTGCAGATGCATGAGAAACGAAACAGTATTTACTGTTGAAATTGGCAAAGGCCAATGCAAGGTTGTTTGTTTGCAATGTCTATTGTATTAGTTTGTTCTTCCAAAGTTTCAAATAAAAAATAAAACGAAATGTAATGACTTGGTGAAAATGATATGACCTGATCAAGCCATTTGACAGTTGTTGTGTACATGCACCTGTAATTTGATCAATCATAATTTGTCTCATGTAATGATAACCTGTCATCAATGTAAAGTGGCTAAGGTTCATATCTTGTTATGTGCAAAACTGCATTTTCTCCTTTACACACTGCCCTCCTCACATATGGAGTGGTGAAGTGAAATACATGCCTCTTTTCATAAAGTGCCACAATATTGAGTGTCATTTACGATAAAAAACCCCAAATAATTCTCACCCACGAATTGGTATTTAATTATTTGCTGCTAGTTAATGATTATTTAAAGATTTGGTAGCTTAGTATCATCATAGTTTAAGTAACCGTAGTATCATCATAATACTAACCTGTTTCCTTCTAATTTGCATCCCATTTCTTGAAAAGCTTTTCTTAGTTCCTCTGCCCATGGGCAGGTCTGTGGCATCCACTATTGCCACACAGTCCTATCTTCTGCCCTTCTCCTCAGTTCTACGTAGCTTCCCTTCTTTAATGCCTCCAATGTTTCCATTCTTTTTTTCCTCTTTCCTTCCATTCTTCCTTCAACTACTTCTTTCAGCCGTCCTTCTCCTCTTAGAACATGTTCAGTTTTCTTTCTCCTTGTAATGGTATCAACCAGTTCTCTTCTTTCACCAATCAATTTCGATACGTCATACTTAATTTGTTTTCTTATTTTTTATTTTCTTTGATGTGATGAATAAACCCTGCACCTAAAACCTTCTAAGTTTTATAAATGCTGCAGCGTTTGCAGGATGAACGACGATAATTGAAAGAGAAAACGCTGATAATTTACCTTGCAACTGGCGTTGATTTTTGCTGTTGAATATTGGGTAGTCTTTGCTGAGAAGAGATTCACGATAGGACGAAAATATATAAATGAACATGGACATAAAAAGATTGCCACCTGGGCAATTTATGTGTCCAAAGTCCATCACTAGATGGGGAGACAGGATCTTAAGTCAGAGAAGTTGTAGAGAAATTTATATATGTCACTGTCAGGCTTCTTACCCCGGAAAAGATGTCTTTTTTATTAGATTACAGTAAACCTAAACAATGACAACTTATTGCATTGGAATTGCAATCTGTCCATTTAGTTGTAATTTACTTCTGTAACCTGCAACTGCAGGATATCTTGGGTTTGTTAGGGATTGCATTTAGGATTAGGCTCTATGCGATGACTGTTTGCGGTTATTATAACTTTTATTGATTTTAGGGCCTGTTCTTTACTGCAAACACGTCTGTGGATGCTGCAGCATCATGGGTGATCGATCATGCCTCGGATACCGACCTGAACGAACCTTTCGTGGTATGTATCGCTAGTACTTGACAGCTATTAAATGTTTGTAACACATGCTTGGTATTAAGTTAGGTCGTATTAGGGTGCGTAACTAAAACATCAAAGAAGAATAGGGATCTCTGCGATCCGAACTGAGCCTCAAGAGGTCAAATTTAGTTTGTTGCATTGCAATAGTTCGGCTAAAAGATACCGCAGGTGTAGATTTGTGTAAAACTTGATTTTTAGGTTTGCTGCTCCAACGTACCATTTGAACGGTCGATTAGTAGTAAAAAAACGTGAAAAGTGCGTTAAATAACTCATTCGTAGTACTAAATGTTTCCGCCAGACACTAGTCACAGAAATCGTCTGGAGTAAAGGCAGAACAATTTCGCGTAAAATGTGTAATGAGTAAGTTGTAAACAGTTTCTTTTTGGCGACAAAGCACTTGCTACTTTGTTTTGACAAGTGCAACTTGGAGAACGACAAGGTGAAACAGAGAGTTTCATTTTGAAAAGACGTCTAGCAAATATAAATACGTTACGCAACACAATTATAAAGTTTTGTACCGCAAGCCACCATTTTAAATTGAAGGGTACTGTCGTATGATAATTCAATTGACGATGCTGAAGCATGGCATCCTTGCGTTCCGGATTACGTTATTTGAGAGTGAGGCATGACGCCAATATGTGCATTTGAAATGTTAATGTTAGATTTTACAGTCTTGTTTTCAGATTATGCAAAACTGTATTTTTAACGGCGTTTTATGAGATTTCCAAAAAGTTGTGTTAAAATACACGTAAGGTTTAGTGGTGCTAAAGTGATCTCGTCATGGTCTTGTTGGTGGTGTTATGTTGTTATTGTCATGGTCTTGTTGGTGGTGTTATGTTGTTATTGTCATGGTCTTGCTGGTGGTGTTATGTTGTTATTGTCATGGTCTTGTTGGTGGTGTTATAGTGTTCTTCTCATGGTCTTGTTGGTAGTTTTATAGTGTTTTTTCCCTGGTCTTGTTGGCGGTATTATGGTTTTCTTGTCTTGGTCTTGTTGGTAGCGTTGTGATGTTCTTCATATGCCCCGGTCTTCATATTTTGGTCTAAATGACGTGTCTTTTGTGCCGTAGGCATTATATTATGGTCTTCGTGTCGTGGTCTTTGCGTCGAGTTCTTAGCGTTGTTGTATTTGTGTCGTGTTCCCCACGTTAGTGCTTCGTGTCAAGGTTTTCGTAACACGGTGACCATGTCATTGTATTCGCATTATTGTCTTCGTCGTTTTGGAAGGTATAACTTTACATCTTCTGTTTCTGTATGATTATTATTAGCTTCCTCAACAAGTACACTTCTCTGTCTTCCCTCAGAACGTTTTGTATCCTACTGACCCTATTGGCTTAAAACGCCCCAGGCAGCCTGTTCCGTGAATATGTCCCGTTCTTTCTAATCCTAACATCACAATACATCGCAATTTCATGCTATACGTTCGTATTTTCTGTTCGTCGTGTGCATTCCACATGTTTACCTTGCCCAAATAAGAGTGTTTACGATCGCCTATCTAACTTTCTGGACTCTTTCATTGACGTTATACAGTGTAGACGTCCGTGAACATAGCTTCAGGAGATTAGTCGCTTTAGCCCATATTTACTTCTTCATGTTTTATTTTGACCTTTCTTGAAAGCTTCCTGGCAGTCGTGAAGTCAGAAAACCACGTGGCGTAAGTGTAAGCGATGACGATAAGAAACAAGTTAAAATGGTCTTCGTTGTCAATGACCATCTAGGAATGGGGCGTGGAAAGGTAGCCTCCCAAGTCGCCCATGCTGCTCTTGGCCTTTATAAAGATTTGTTGGCGAAAAAAGAAAAGTACCATGTTATGCTTTCCGAATGGGAGCAATTTGGGTAAGTAAGACTCGTTTTTTAACATTCTATATGAAGCTGTTTTTATGTTAAAGGTTCAGTTAAAACTGAGGACAGCGTGCAGCACTAGCCACTGCTTGGCTGTGTTTCTAAATAGCTATTATTGTCACAATTTTTTTATAGAATCCGTTTCATTTGTCCAAATTGGGATCATTTTGTGCTCTTTCTTATTCTGTGGATAAGCACGGAGTGTTTGTTGTACAAGAAAAAACGTGTGCGTATCGTAAATCCAAATCTTCGAAAACACATTCACAGAACTAAAGGATATTTAAACTAACGGGTATGGGGGCATGGTTTCTACGATGCCTGAAGGTTGACGGCATGGCAGTGAGAATTTAGCGCTGTTTAAAGCGTAAGTAGATCATATTATAATAGTAGTTTGAGATATCGCCATTATTTTTCAGGAAAGAGAAATTAGGCGTTTTCTTGAGAAAAGGTCAAGTTTCCTTAGATCTCCCGCCGATCTATGCTCTCATCTTCTTACATGTCACTGAATATGTCTACCCTTTTATTTCATAAGAACTTGATGTTACTAAAAATTGGCATCGAAAGTACCCTGTAATTCCGTTTTATTCGCGACGAGGATTCCTGTCGATATATCTGTAATTTCGATACGTTTGTGCTAAATGAAAGCTGCAAATGTTCAGAGAGTTTTTTGGAGAGATGTAGTTAATATTTAGATATAGCTGGAAACATGCTCCAGAGAAAGATATGCCCCAGCTATGCCCCAGAGAAAGGCTTAAAATAAGTAATGATGAAGATACGCTGTTTTGAAGGTGCGATAAAATCACTGTGGTAGAGAGTAAATAAGGCATTTGATTGTATAGGAAACAATACTTATTTGTGGGGATTTTTTTTGCGAAACTTTAAATGTGTCTACCCCACACCCCCAAGTAAGGGGGACCTAATTTTCTAAAGAAGGGGCTGTGAACTATAATTGAAAGAAAACAAAGTAAGATGATTAAATGTCACAGCACGGGTCCTATTGAAAGATAAGGAATCCTCATTCATGGGAGAAAAGTATGATTTGCATTATTGGTATAATATAGTAGGAAAGCAACTAGAAAAGGTCATGATAAGGTTCTTAACGTGAGATCACACCTTTTTACTGTAGACATACTTTTAAAAAATATTAAACTAAATATAATCCTTGGTAGTTCATGTTTCTTATACTTTTCATGATTTAAAATTAAAAGCTTCTTATGTGGTTTCCTAGAAAGGAAGGGGTAGAAAGCAACAATGAAAGATTATAGCAGACGTTTCTTGCAGCAGCTTTTATGCTTCGTAGTTGGTTATTGCCAATACAGTGCATTGCTAGTAAACATGAAAGCAGCAACATAGTAACTCGCGGTCTTCATGCTTGAGAATCGGTACAAGGCATTAGCCAAAACACTTAAATTTACTGTAATTAGTTAACATCAGCGTAAAAGTTTGTGTGATAGTTTGTGATGTGAAAATTATAACATCAAACATATAAATCGTTTAGTCACATGTTGTTAAATCCTGTTTCTCAATGCATAGTATTTAGGAAGCAAAAGTTACTTAAAGATGATTGGTGTGTTAAGCTGTACTAGTATACGTTTCCTAAACTTTTATAGCTCAAAGTACCCGCCTATTTTTCTTAAGGTTTTTATGTTTTAAGAAGGGCGTTTATTTCAATAGTTTCCTGTTTCAAAAATATCAACCGTGCTTGTAGGCTTTTGCTGGTTATTAACATTTGAAGTTTAGAAGTGAAGCATGGATAAAGAATGCCTAAAGTTACTATATTTTTAGGTATGGCAAAAAGTAAGATGTTTTTTTTTGTTTCATGTGAGGGCAGATGTTGCTATTCTTTCCTCGTAGCGCTGTGAAAGTAGTTCTTCGTGGTTCAAGTGGCCATCATCTTATGGATATTGAAGAGGAAGCAAGACTCCAGGAGATACCAAAATTCCTTGTTTGTGATGTTGGGAAGACTCAGGTTAGCCCATTTCGATTTCTTCTAATACTTTGTTTGCTACAATTTTCCTACAATCAGTTGTGTTGTTCTTTCTTTGGACACTATTTAAGGTGCGGTCTATCATTTTTAAAGGGTAGTGGTAGCATATTTTGTAGTTTCATGTGGATCTTCGAACAATAACGTTCTTCTTTGTTACTATTGTTCTTTATACCGACATCGAATACATTAAGGGGTAAGGAGGTATATGTAGTAAAGGGGTCTTACTCTAGGGCGCGACAACGGTCTTATTTCTGAAAGGTAACACAAAAGGCAATTGCCCTAGTTCTGAATTAGCAGGGTGGGGGGCAATTACCCTATTTGAGAAGAGTAGAAGCGACGTGTGGTTGGATACAAACATTGACTCCAATGAAGTAGCCGTCTACATCGGTATGAAATGGTGGAAACAAGAGTATGGCACAGTATTAGCGATGAGTTCAATATGATAATGGAACTATAGGGTGTAGAATGAACAAGAAGAAGCAGTGCATCACCAGTTATCGAGTTTCAGAACTCTGGCAAGTTGTTATTATTTAGGACGGCAAAGTAATCCATTAAACGTAAGTGCTGTAGGATAGTGTCAAACGAAAGGAAGAAGGTTTGTAGCAGTGTAGAGTGGCAGAAGGACACAGTTATAGAAAAGGAGTAATATAACCTTGATAGCAAGATAAAGACAGCAGTGCTTAAAAGGCCAGACCTGCACTGTAAAATGAAGAGAAGGTAGTATATATAGAAAGAAAGAAGGCTGGGATGCCATGTGGGGACCGTACCAACTGTAGTCTGATGTCTACGTAGGGAGTGGAGGCTGCAGCAAACTAATTACTGAAATTGATAAAGCATGAGAAAAACTTGTGTGCAAAGACTGCATTGAGCGAAAGCATTGATACGTTAAGTGGTATTTGGACAAGGTCAAGGAAAGCAAGCGCTTAAGTAATGAACGTAATACGAGTAGGATCTAAAGAGCTTAGGTAGTTCCTAGTGTTATGTTTCTAACAATTAAGTCCACTTTTAGCAGTTTTGTGGGTTGGCTTTTTATTTTGTTCTTTGCTTTACTTACTCTTTTATTTCCTTGTTGATTTGTTTATCTGATAGATTTTTTTGGAAGATAGTGGTACAATGACCTGCAACGTGTTTGTTTACTGATAATACAAATAATGAGAAGGAGCTATATTATTATTGTGGTACTCAGCTGAATTTCTGGAATAGACATGAGAAGAACTTGACAGAAGGACAAGAAAGTCAATGATCACGCACGATGTTTTACACCTAAAAATTAATGTGGATCGTTTAAATATACCAAGAAGGTGAAAGAGGGCTGGTGATCTTTGTGCATTCTGTGAAAATAACAATAGTGGGGTTACAGAAATATGCATAGAACTCAAGAGAAACAGTAATATCTACTGTTAGACATGTAGATGACCAACTTCTGACAAAGGAAATGCCTAAAGCTGATGAATCGGAAGAGGTAAAATGACAAGAAAGACAAAATACTTGTAGACAAAGACGACTACGTAGTCAGTTTGTGAAACAAGTATATGATATTTCAGGAGCTGAGAAGTGGGGTTGGCTAGAAGATGGAACACTCGAAAGAGAAATTATCATCCAAGGTGGTCAAGAACAAACTATCAGAACAAAGGAGATAAAATATAAGATTGGCAAGACGGAAGATAAAAATTCTATGCAAAATAGGTGATCAGGGATGTGAAATTAATCCACAGTTTTCGGTGAATGCACGAAGGGGGCCTAATAGGAGTACAAGGAAAAACGTGGTTGGAATAGCCGACGATTTAATTGAGATATGTGCCAAAACGTATGAGTTTGATGCCAAAAGGAAGCGGTGTAAGCATGTACAAGAAGTTGCTTTAGAGAAAGTGTAAATTGCTTTTCGATTTTACAGTGCTGACCATGTCTTTGAGTCTTGAAGAATGTATATGCTAGTGCTATGCTGTGTATGCGAGTAATAAAAATGCAAGAGAAAAGTGAAGAGCGCTTGATTTTGCAATCCAATTTGACACTAGATTGATTGCAAAAGGATGGCGAGAAGTATCAAGATCTGGTAGAAGAGCTCCAAATATTACGGTCAATGAAGATTGAAGTACTTTCTACTGTAACTGGATCCTTTGGAACTTCCAGCAAATAACGTCCTTTTGAACTCTAGAATGTTTGGCTGAGAACTGCTATCAGAGACCAGCGGAAAACAATATGGCGCGCAGCCAGAATGCTGTGCAAAGTACCTGACGTTTGAGAAGAATTGTTCATACTGAACTTCAAGCACCAGAAAATATCATTGCAAACATAATATGCGATCACTAAGAAATAGTAAAATAAAATATTTTGTTTGAATTTCATTTATTTGTTGATAAACAAAAGCAATGCAGTTGGATAATCACTATTGGTAGGCATATCCAAACCGTTTATGGTACATACCGTGACTTAAGTGACAAAAACCAAAACAAATTATCCCATCCCTTCAACAAAATCCCCAAAGAAACAACAACATCAACCCCTAACTAGAAAATAGCCAACCAAACGACAACAAGAAAAACAAACAAAAGACTCCCAAAACAAACAAAAACAACATAACATTATAAAGCAAAACATGAATTAAACAACAAACAGCGATGAAAATAGTCCGATAGTAATCTAACAACTTAATTAACAATTACTCCAGTTACCAGATAATAATGATATGATCATGTCAGGAATAGCTCACTGTCAGTACAGTTTCATTCTTCATTTTTCTTTATAATAGCGGGGTTTGTTTCCTTTCGTTATAGGTCGCAGCGGCAACAATCACTGCGGTAGCATTATTTGGATACGTGTCTGCTTTGCAAGA
Source organism: Carybdea cf. marsupialis auct. non (Linnaeus, 1758) (assembly GCA_010016065.2). Classification (NCBI taxonomy): domain Eukaryota; kingdom Metazoa; phylum Cnidaria; class Cubozoa; order Carybdeida; family Carybdeidae; genus Carybdea; species Carybdea cf. marsupialis auct. non (Linnaeus, 1758). The sequence goes on from JAAAKL020008351.1 coordinate 10,343, forward strand.
AGTTGTTGGAGATCTTCCAACGTTATGATCCTAATATTTCATGGATACCGTAGTTTGACTATGGTTTTTGGTCCAATGATCTAATGGGACATATGGGCGGTCAAACCGTATATGGTAATAAATTTTGGATCCGGAATTTACGTAACATATTTTTATGCAACATTAAATAAGTTGAAACTCTGTCTCAATTGCAAACCTGTTGCTGGGCATCGTAATTTAGTACATTTGATAACTAGCTTTATCTAAGGTTCCCGATAAATTTCTATCAGAATATTCTCCAAAATCCTGCCTCTTAGATAGAATACTTTACGTGGTAAATATTGTGTGGATTTTCTGTAACTACTGTTCCGGCCTCATGCCTGCGACGTTTAAGGAAAATACTGAGTGAGAAATTGGAATGTAGTTGTAGGCGAGAGATTGATAGAGAGATCGACGTATTACAAGGAGCTGGGCCCCATAGTGCAATGCTAATATTGGCCACCAACCCCGATCGCGTAAAATGACTATATCTAGCAACTCGTACACTCATAGCGTCTGCATATTGCGAGACCGTACTATGTGTACCTATTTCGATCAGCTACGTAGCAACTGGATTGGAACTATTGCTGCTAGCTATGTTGCATACTTTCAGATAATTATGTAAGCAAGGCTGTAAATGCTCCAAAATGGCAATGGAGATGCCAGAATACGTCCAAACACGATGCCATTCATTCGCAGGATCTAAGCAGAATAACATGTTATTACATGTAGCAGATAGGAAGAATTACCTTTGTCAATAATATTTAAATTCACTGGCCAAAAGGTATAGACCACAACACGTCGACATCCACAATGAGGAGGGGGCTATAAAATATATTGTATGAAGGGTATGAAGAAATCTTGTATGATTGGACCAATCGAAATAAAGCATTGCTTATGCATTGCAAAATTTAAATGTTTTGGAATGGAAAATGTGGCCTGTAATATTTTTTAGTTTTTGTTTATTTTTCATCCTTAGTTTTTCTCAGGATTTGGAAGGAATCAGAGTTATAGTAAATTGACGTCTGTTGTGTTTAAAAGCTGACATGATGTTAAAATCTTTCATGTGTTTGGCCTAGAAATGCATGAGACGATAGCAATTGGGAGGCAACAAACATTTTTGTATACCAAGTCGCCACGAAAAATTGTTTGTTAATTGTTTGATACTTTTGGATCATCGACCGAATTATTTATTTTAAAAAAGTGTATTCACGTAAGGATGCTAGTAAGATGACAAGCGATTTTTCATGGACGTACTCTATGTAGATCTCCACATATTAACAACCCAATCGAAGCAACAGGCACCTTGAAATCCATTATATTATTTCAAGATATTGATAGTTAGCAGACTTGCCGTGACCCCAGGTTCTCGGGTCCTTGGTCGTAGTTCAATATGCTACTTGCTCTGAAGATCGTTAATGGTCGTGGTAGACTGTTACTAACGTAAGTATCTTTAAATGACATAATGGTCTAGTTGTGTTGGTCGAGTGACGACTCTTACTGTCACTTTTTAGAATTAAGAGAGAGCAGGAGCGAAGCGGGATTTTCAAACATTGTGTTATGTATAATTATGAAGATCAGACGTGGCTCAGTATACAAATTGATTGGTGAATTTACCACCTAGAGGGGATATTTTATTTTATGCCTTTAAATAAATGCCGTTAATCATTCTACCGATCTACGTGTCAGTTAATCAATGTAGTATTCAGGTGATAGTTATCCGTTCTATCAGAAAAGCGTTCTATCATAAAAGCGCTCGATCATTAACTCATACACGCAGTCAGTCAATCATTTAGCCAACCAATCGATCAGCTAAACATTAAACCAATCTTTTAACCAAGACTTCGTATGCTGAGGAGTGATTTCGCCATGTAGGAAAACTGAAATAATTCTTATTTGATATCAACACTTCGAATGTAGCATGCCTTATTATATTAATCACAGAAGAGCATACATTTATGACGCACTCAAAACGTGCCAATTTTTAAACCCGCGTTACCAGTAACAAGACGTTGGATTCTATTGGTCAACAGCGATGGAGCGGTGACTCACTTGACGTCATGCGGGGACAAAGGGTATTTATTTTCGCCATTATTTCTGTCATTTGGAAGATACTATTGATTTAAGTAGCTGGTTGAGATATCTGTACGATTTCAACTCGTTAACTTACCTTGTAGAGTGCTACGAGTCATAAATTTTGGCGTTCCTGTGTAAAGTCGATAGTATAGTAATTTGGTGTACCCATGAGTTTTTAAAATTCCTATGTTGGAGTTGCGCTAGAGTAGATTGATCTCGATAGTTTTGAAACCTGAACGTAGACGGGCAGTGATTGTTTTACGTGATGAGAATAAGTACTCACCCGTCCAGTTTTTCTGGGGAGATCTCTCTTTATTCCCTCAGGGCAAAATTGATCTATGTAAAGCCGTATACTAACATCCTCCATCGTCCATCCTACTTCGAATTACTTACATCAACTGCGCTACATGTCGGTTTTCTGCGGGCTTTCACGTAGTTTGAGTTATTTCTAGTGTTTTTTCTGTGTTCAACAGTAGTAAGAAATCTTTAAAGTGAATGTACTTTTTTGTAATACTAAGGGCTACGCTTCCGAGTAAATGCAATATTTTCTTATATACATCATGTATTGTATCGTGTATTGTTACGCCAAGAGAGCTACTTGTTATTGTCGTATAATTTAGTGCCTTGTCTTCGAGTCAACTACACTTTGCCCCAAAAGTCGCGCTTTGCCACATGTATCTTCCCCATGTTTGTGCAGATCACAGACGTCGTAACACCGATAGTGGCTGGGTGCCATTGTCATGGCATGCTACGCGGATTTATTGGAAGAAGATGCAGCTGTGCGTTAAGTTTCCATTACCATGTTTGGTGATGATACAGAATTATCTAGAATTTAAAGGTTTTGCTCAAACTTTCATATGATAGAGGGAGGAGCTGAAATTTATCCACAAGATACTGTATAGGTTAAGTGTAGAAGCTACAGAATGAGCTGACTATGCAAGGGGGCCTTATCCGACATTTCGGCCTCGTAATTACTGCTTATGTTCCCCATCTTGATAATCGAGTGTAAATCTGAACGAAAGGAATCGAGTATAAAACGCCCAAAAGGAATTACATGAGTTACATATTTAGTCTAGAATCATCACATAGAACTGAAAACCAAGGAAAAGCTTGAAAGATGTTTATTTCTGCGATCCTTAGTGTAAAATGCCGACGATCTCAAGAAAGTGAAGAGTAAAGGAGGAAAGAAGAGTTTTACAGTAGAAGTGATATCTTTGATTGCTGATAATAATAAAGACGACACAGTACAGGTGACCACCTCTATAAATAGTTTGGAGAAGAAAAGTTCAGAAAAAAGGTGAATAGTACACTAGAATGAAAGAATCAGGGACTCAAGCCTCCTCTTGAAGGTTCACCTGCCGATGCGACATAAAGAATGGCTTTAAGAACAGTCACTATGTGTAAGGCTATCGACTTTCTTCATGCAAGGTTTGACACCAAGCAAATTCGTATCTCCAACATGTTGACTCATTGGTCCAGTTCACACCAGTTGCTTATATCCAAAACCGTTGCAATTGAAAGTATGTTCAACCATTTCTCTTTAGGTATTGGAGGTTTCATGAAACTACCGACACCTCTAACTATTTAATATTTTCATTTGAAAATGAGGCGAAATCACTGTTGAACAAAAACAGTCAACACAGATGTTTCGGACTCACTTTCCAAACATGCTCCTTTGAAATCCAAAACATTCGAAAGGTAACGGTTGCCATTGAAAGTGAGTACAACCAAAACTCTCCAGCCATCAGGCGTTTCATTGAGACTAGCGCACCTCTAGGCTCCTAATAATTCCACTTGAAAATGAGGCAAAATCATTGTTGACGAAAAACAGTCAACACAAATTTTTTGACCTCACTTTCCAAACGTGCTCCTAACAAATCCGACGCATTCGAATAGAAACGGTTGGCATTGAAAGTAAGTACAACCAATTCTCTCTATGCATAAGACGTTTCATGAAGGTAGCGCACCTTTAGCAACTTAATTCTTCCACTTGAAAATGAGTCAAAATCACGGTTGACGAAAGATACTCAACACAGAGTTCCTGACCTTAACCTTCGAAACGTGCTCCTATCAAATCCGCCGAAATTGAAAGGTAGCTGTTGGTATTTAAAGTGAACGAAACCGATTCTTTCAAGGCATAAGACGTTTCGTGAAGCTAGCGCACCTCCAAGTACTTAATACTTCCACTAGAAAATGAAACAAAATCTATGTTGATGAAAAGCAGTCAACACAGTTTATGACCTCACTTTCCAAACGTGCTCCTATCAAATCCGACGCATTCGAAAGGTAGCGGTTGCCCTTAAAAGTGAGTACAACCAATGCTCTCTAAGCATAAGGCGTTTCATGATGCTAGCGCACCTCTAAGTACTTATTCCACTTGAAAATGAGGCAAAATCTATGTTGATGAAAAGCAGTCAACACAGAGTTTATGACCTCACTTTTCATACTTGTTCCCACGAATTCCGACGCAGTCGAAAGGCAACGGTTGCCATTGAAAGTGAGTACAACTAATTGTCTCTAGTCATAAGGCGTTTCATGAAGCTACCGGACCTCAAAGTACTTAATATCTCCACTTGAAAATGAGGCAAAATCATTGTTGACGAAAAACAGTCAACACAGATTTTTTGACTTGACCTTCCAAACGTGCTCCTATCAAATCCGATGCATTCGAAAGGTAACGGTTGCCACTGAAAGTGAGTACAACCAAATCTCTCTAGGCATAAGGCGTTTAATGAAGGTGGCTCACCTCTTAGTACTTAATATTTCCACTTGAACTTGAGGCAAAGTGTATGTTGACGAAAAACAGTCAACACATATTTTTGACTTCATTTTACAAACTTATTCCTATCAAATCCGACCCATTCCAAAGGTAGCAGTTGCTATTGAAAGTGAGTAAGACCAATTTTCTCTAGTCACAAGGCCGTTCATGAAGGTATCGCATCTCTTTAGGTACTTCAATGTTTCCACTTGAAGAAGTGGCAAAATCACTTTTGACGAAAAGCAGTCAACACAGGTTCTTGACCTCACGTTCTAAACGTGCTCCTATAAAATCCGACGCATTTGAAAGGTGACGCCTGGCATTGAAATTTAGTACGACCAATTCTCTCTAGGCATAAGGCTTTTCAGTAAGCTAGCGCACCTCTAAGTACTTAATATTTCCACTTGAAAATGAGACGAAATGACAGTTGAGGAAAAACAGTCAACACAGATTTCTTGACCTCACTTTCCAAACGTGCTCCTATCAATTCCGACGTATTCGAAAGGCAACGGTTGCCATTGAAAGTGAGTTCAACCATTTCTCCCTAGCCATAAGGTGTTTCTCGAAGCTAGCGCTCCTGTAAGTTCTTAATATTTCCCCAATTGAAAATGAGGCAAAATCAGTAATGACGTAAAACAGTCAACATAGTTCATTTGACCTCTCTGTCCAATCGTGCTCCTTTCCAATCCGTCGCATTCGAATGGTGACCGTTGTCATTGAAGGCAAATTTTATCAATTCTTTCTAGCTAAAGGGCGTTTAATTTGACTATCGCACTTCTAAGTATTAATATTTGTTTTGGAAAATGCTGAAA
>JAAAKL020008352.1:0-16005 GCA_010016065.2 Carybdea cf. marsupialis auct. non (Linnaeus, 1758)
GTATGAGTTATTGCAGTAAAGAAAGATACACTATGATCGAATATTGTTAGAACAAGGTTGAGAATAACTCGCTCGACATCATTGCAATGCAGAGGGAAAGTGTAACGTCGCAATTTTGAAAAGTTACAAATTGTGGCAAAAATTCTTAATGTTTCTGTCGCCCTTGTAGTATGAACGTCAACGGCCAAATTCGAAGGGGGGGGGGGGGGTTCTTCCCATCACCAAGATATTAGCTTCCAAAGTTTTAAATCTCTTTAATAAAACCTTGTTATTTGATGCTAACATAAGGAACCAGGGAATATTAACAGAGTTTTGACCAGAGATTTTGAAATTCAAACGCCTCTAATTTAAACACTATATACACTACAGCTCTGGAATTTTGGAAAGCAGCCTATTTCGGGGAGACTTTTAGATATCTTGAGTCAAATCTTGCTTTATTCTAAACTTCTGATTTGTGACGTCATCACTTTCCCTCCGCGTAGCTTCCGTAATAGTTTCTTAAACAAAGCCCTGCTACTTTAAGAAGAGCTCACCTTGATTTACCGAACTGGCACTATGCACCTACCAAATGCCTTTTAAATAGCCCCGTTAGCAATTAAGACTTATCATCCAACAAATTCAAAAAAGAGTAACTAAATTAGGCACCCATCAGAGTCAAACATTTTGGTACCCTCAAACTGACTCGCTAGAAATAAGTGATGCACATGGCAAGAATGCTCCACTCTTTCAAACAAAAGTAAGTACTTTACAAGTTTTACCCCTGACTCCCCTGAAACAAAACATCCACCCTAGCTACGTAAGTTTACGTCAGTACGTCTCAGTAAGGAGCACTCTATCATTACAATGCTGCCATACAAATCTGGTCCTTACAAGTTTCGTTCAAGCTCTCAATATGTTATGGTCTCTTGAAGCTGACACTAACAAGCATTCAAGTATGCTTTAGCCCCCCCCCCCCCCAATTCATGCCGCCTCCACGGAATGAGGTATGTAGAAAGAAGCACAACCCTCCGTAGACTTATGGGATGAAGATAAATACAAGTGACTCAAAGAAGTTTAACAAAAACATCTGCTCTGCTTGTAGCTTATGAATCAACAGGCCCTTTTGATAGTCCTACTGGTAAATTATTGATATTGCCAGCAGCACTAATTCTGGTATTTCATAACAAGTTTCAAACTTTTAACACAAATTTTGTCCGGGATACCCCAGATGCCCTTAACATGATAATCGTCAGTGCTTTTCTGATAAAAACGGCACTCCCGTACGTTTTCAATATCGTCTGACTGGTGCCACACGGCCTCAGAACAAGAAGTGTACCGCTATATTCTCGCAAGTGGAACCAATTTACACCTAGATCTTTGTATGCGACACCTCTATACAAAATTATTGACTTCGCATAGAGATTACCCTGTGACTGTCCAACTTGCTTACTTTAGTGCAAAAAAGGCAGTACTCTACAAAGGATTTAGGCTTTTTACCACATCAACAATCATCACAAGCATATACCACTGACAAGACTTTCCTCAAAAGGTACCTACCAAACGGTTAATTGTTACCAAGAAATTTACTGTAAGGGCACTTATCGCCCTGGTATTCACCATAATAGCAGTCATATATCTACACCACCTGGCATGTAAATGAAATCTGGCAAATAAGCATCTGATAAGTAGTTACCTACGAAACAACCATTCAAACAGTAACCACCTCATAAGTAAATACGTGAAATGCATCCACCTGATAAGAAATATCCGGGTAAGTAAACATTGAATGAAATAAAAAGCTGATCCGTTGTCATTTGATTAGAGACAAAGTGGTTTTATACTACTCTGGAATTTCTAATAGGCCAGTATGCACCTGAGAAGTTACCAAACAGGCTATTACACCCAGGACATCCATAACACCTGAGCTACACGATGGCCTGTGATGTGATGTTTTAATTGGTTATATGTATTGCGGAAGGCGAATGTCCCGATTACAAATGTACAGTTGTAAATTGTCCAGCCAGTAGTAATTGTACTGTGGGTAATTGTTCGGCCAGTGGTAATTGTACGTTGGTTCACTGTCCGGCCAGTAGTAACTGTACGGTAAGTAATTGTCCGGCCAGTAATAACTGTACGGTAATTGTCCGGCCAGTAGTAATTGTATGGTAGGTAATTGTCCGGCCAGTAGTAATAGTACAGTGGCTAATTGTGCCGTCAGTACTAAATGCACGGTAGGCAAAAGTCTGGTTGACGGCAATTGTATGAATGACAGCTGCCTCCACAGCAATGGTTACAGTGAAACATTCTCAGCTGCTATCATTTGTCATCCTCAGGTCCAGGCTGATAAAAATTCTGTGCCTATGATACTCTTTCATACGTCAGCTATAGCAGTAAATATTGCAGTCCTCAAATAATTTCTCACTGGCTGTAGTAATATCCAATATCCAAAGCCCGCATAAGGCTTGAGAGCAGAGCTGTCTATACAACGAATACTATTTTCTACATTCAATGAAGGGAGTATACAAGAATTTGACCTGATCACCATTCAATGACTGTTAACGGTTTTAATCGTTGATTTGGCACGGTCATCATTCATATTGGTTCCCCGTACAGTCAGGCTGAACAGTCAATCACATAAAAACAGCAGCTGATGACAGGTACCCCCTTCGCTCCCCTTGACCTTTATCGTTTGACGATTACATAATGTACATCGCATCTAGCAAACTCATCACGGCGATTCTTGATATAACTCGAAGTCTGGCTATTCCATTTAACGTTTTCCTTTCACCACTTCATGCTATGTTTGTTCAGACACTACTTCCACATAACTAAGTGGGTAGTACCCTTGTTTACCATTTTCTAGAAGCCCGTACCCAACCCCATGCTTTGTATACACTTCCAGTTCATACAAGATAGCACCAGCTTCAAATGTCAACTCCCCATCAGATTTGCCAACGTACGGCTTCACAACCGTCCTTACTTTACTTCGATCTCCCTGTATTTGATCCGATAAAACCTTTAATGCGATCCGTTCACCCTCCAGTTTTGCCTTTAGCGATGGAGGTGGTGGCCTGACTGGCTTTGTTGGCTTGCTCATGCCATCGGCGGCATTCATTGAAGAGCCCCTACGTTTGTCTCTTCTAGGTGCCGGCACTGGCTTCGGGTTACTTTCAGTCCTTATTTTTTCATGTCCTTCATCGATTTTGTGATTACTGTCCACTGAATTTGAGTGTTTTCTCTCGTTAGAAGGTGCTTGCACATTAGTCTTAATTAATGAGAGTTTCTTTACCGGCACAGGTGGTTTTTGTCTAATCGACGACACTTTCACTTCGGGTGTTATTGGCGAATTTGTTGTACTCGTTCTCTCCGAACTGACAGAACTTGAAGGTTCAGTTCCAACAAAGTCATCGTCGCGAGAACCGTTAACACTGATCTTCGCCTTTTCTTCGACTTCATTTATCTCTGTAGGTGTGGTATCCATTATTACTTTATTTCTGCTTTCGGACTCTGGGTGAGAGGGTAGTGGTTTTGCTGGGGGTATGATTTGTTCCTTGTCCTTCCCCCGTCTGTCCTTAGCCTCCGGACTATTTTTCACTGAGGCCGAGTCTTTCGGCCTTTTCCCATATCCTTTTGAGGTTTGAGGACTATTCTCGTTATTTGAATTTTTTTCCTGCATTTCTATTTCAGTACCTTTTGACTTCGATGGTTTATCCAATAAGGGTAATGGCTTTAGAGGAGGTGGGCTTTTCTTAGCTACGTCATGTCGGGAAGATGACGACGGGGAGCCCAAATTACCTTTATCAGAAACTGGCAGATCAAGTTCTACATTAGGTGTATCCGCATTTATTGCATCGGTATTTACTCTATCTGATGCCAATGAATTATCAGGAATGCTCTCTTTATCGACGTCTTTTGCTAAATGTGTCCGTGAGTTATTTTGTCTCTCCGACGTGGGTGTAGACGAAGAAGTACTGATTGAACTTGATACAGAAACTGCGTAATTCGAATGCTTGGAGTCTTTTCCTTTGCTAGTGGTATCAATGAGATCAGTATCTGTCTGATGAAGTCGAGAATCGGAAACTTTAACAGCCTGAACTGGTGGTTCATCCACTATTTTGTCCTTCTTGATGTTAACTGTCCGAGAAGTAGGGGGAGGTGGTACTGGCTTCTGGGGAGGTGAACCTTTTGACGTGTGTTTCAGTTTGTTACTTCTTTCTCCTATGGGTTTCTTTGATGAAGTTGTTGCTGCTTGATCCTTAGGGGAAGCCTCGACATCAGAGGGAGGTGATGGAACCAATCTTTCTGGTTTACTTGGCCCTATAAGATCAAGAAGACAGGAATGAAAGTTGGCTTGAGGAATAATATCAAAGCTTCTTTGTTACTGGCATTGTAAACAAGAACTTGCAAATTTTGATATGGTATTGTGCAGTGTGTTTATTATTTGTATTACCTGACAGTGTTTGATATGGATGATAGGATTGACAAGTACGTAATAAGGATTGTACCAGGGCAAGACAAATCTATGAAAGAAGGCTTGACATGTAGGTAAATAGGATAGTACCAGGGCAAGACAAATCTATGAAAGAAGGCTGGCTTGCTGTTCACAAAACCGAAAACAATAGTAGGTAAGCAGCCTACCAAACTCATTTTCACTAGCATAAGAACATAATGCCATAGGTGTGCTTCGCCAGGATCTACAGCAGCCGGGCATAGCGAGGCGTCGAATTTAATGAAGTGGCAAGGGCCTTTAAATGCGGAGGTAAAAGTAGGCAAGAATTAAACACTCCAGAGACTGATAATTGCCCTTATCAACTCATTTACGTCTTCTTAAAGCATTAAAATAAACTCAGAATCTAGCAAATCCCCGTTCATGAATAAAAAGAAATGTACGTTAATATAAAGAATTGAGAGAATCAAGATTAAAAAAAATGACTTAATGCCCTGCTTACAATCACGCGTTGCAATAAATACACAAGAATTGTAAACCATTTCATGCTGCCATAAGAAGTCTGGCTGTTTTGTATTTATGAATGCTTCTCGGTATTAACGAATGGATATTCAAAACCGGTGCGACAAATGCATTTCTGATAACGGAATTGCAGTAAAATTCTGGAGTACAAAACTGTTCGATTATACGATTGTAAAGTTTCGTGTAACGTCTGATGCTGTTTAAGCTGAAATTTCTGAATGCGATTCCATTTCTACTGTTTCCCTTTAGAGATCATATCCGGAATTATCTTCCAACTACTTAATTCATACCCCCAACAACTTGTAAAAATTCAGAGGCCCAGTTACTCGTCACCTAATCTCTCCTTGACTACAGCTCCCCCTACCTTCTCATTTTCTCCCCTTTCAGCACCCTGCAATAATTTAAAAGCTGTGTTCCCTGCTTGCTGTAAACTGACTTAAAAGATTTCCTTGCTCAACAGAACCTATTGGTATCAAAAGATTAGTAGCATTAAATTGACTTCATTGCGACGCATCACTCCGATTTGGTGACAGATGGCGCGATAAATATCGTGATTTGACCATGTCGATCAAGGTAACTGCATCGTGACACCAGTACGCCTCTTGCAGTCTTGCAAACACGCGCATAGCATCACCAACTGAAAAGTCGCTACAACCTTAGAATATTTAGCATGTTGTGAGAACAATGGCCGCTACAACCAGCTGGTGACCCTAAGAACCACAGTCATGTCACTGTAGTACAGAGGATCAAAAATGTGCTTGGCGAACGGATGTTTACACTTGCATAGTCGCAGGTTGTCCAGGGAAAATAAAGACTTCATCACCAAAACACTGTAAAGAGTCGATAAAAACCCCTGACATCAAGGTTAACTATCTGGGTATAAAAATGTACAATAAATAATTAAAAATGCATGGGTAGACTGCTGCTTTCAAACTTTAAGGTTTATAAGTTATACTTGATCTTCTGTAAGCAAACATCTCTGACGTAACTGCATACGTTAAAGTGTACCTCCAGTAGTCAGAACTTTTTTGGCATTTTGATTATTGTACTGACCTGAAGAGCCTCCCTGCCTATTCTTTTTTGCCGTACATCGAGTGTATTTTTACGTAAAACCATGTAAACGAGCTCAAAAGTGCATTGATGGGCGCCAACATATTTGCCTCGTATTGAATTTTTCAGCGTCAACAACTGAATTTCCCTGTTCCTAATGACGTCAAAGATTGACTCGTTCTGGAAAAGGTTCGTTTAAGAATCACGTATAACTAAGGAAACTTGTACGTGAGACCAAAACTAACGTGGCAGTTCGATTCCTTGTAACAAAATGCACAAAATACCAAAAAAATTCTGATCACTGGAGGTACAATTAAAGAAATCCCTATGCCTGTCTGCAAATCAATTACTGCTTAACTTTGTCGTACGTTTCTTAGCAAAACGTGGTCTTATCAACTCTGACTTAAATTTTAAACAATTTCTTCCATATCATGATTTAATAGCATACATATTAAAGGTCGTTTTTCTGAGTGTGCATCATTATTGACTTCGTTACCTCACCCTAAAGAATGTCCACTCTGATTCTGTTTCTGACCAACTTTATTCACAGCTGTTATTGAGTACATGTGTGGAGAAGCGTGCCTGTGGGTTCAAATCCCATACAGGTCTTTGTGTTTATGACTGGCAGGTAACGAGTACTGACCCTACACAACTGTTACAGTGTTGAGCTGCTAAGAAAGGTATTTTATTCCACAAATCCCCTGGAATCTCGACACCTTCTAAGTTTCGTACCGCGCCAGATGGAAGGGAAAAATGAAGACATGATTTGGATCCTAGAGGGTGACAACATGACACAAACACGCCTAATAACACTGTGTTGTCCCATGCTAAACTTGCTTGAAAGTGTTACATCGGCTGAAGTCACAACAATCATAATAGACTTACCCTCAGTAAAATCTTCCATTCTAAAATTCTCCCCAAGATCTGAGGCTGATTGCCTCTTCAAAATTTGTACGAAAAGACCTGTATATTTTTCCGGGGGTTGAAATGAACTACATGGCTCCTCAGAACTTTCGGGCTCCTCCTTTTTCTTTGAATCTTTCAAATAGTCGGTATTTTCATACACTATTTGCGGGCTATCTGTCTGATCCTGAGTTTCACTTGTCTTGTTGTCTTCCTCCGTAACCTGTAATTGGGGTACAGAAATAGAAGTAAGTCACCTGCTAGCCGTCTTCCTTTGAATTGATCAGGCAAAAGCATCCAATCGCCGTAACTAACAGTAAGGGGGCAATGTATCGTGGATCGTGCTACATCATCCTAAGTATAGATTGTTGAACATTCCCCCTCTGCAGGTGTTGGATACTTCAGCTTACAGGCCTGGTTTGCAAGGCTCACCGACTTACTAAAAAAATTTCTTTGGCAGTCTTTGCTGAAATATGAGAAATTGAATCTACTCCCATGTTATGTATTTTAAAACGCTTTCTACTTTCAGATCTCATAACCACAAATGGACCTAATAAAAAACAAACCAAATCTATTTCAATCTTCCCACTCCCTCTGATTGTGATCTTCTTCACGAAATTAATATTTTACGTTTTCTTGATCAAGATATCAGTTGTTTTATTCTTACTCGCTTCACTTTAATAGCTTACTTTTTCTGGTCTTTAATGACATCATACAATCCTCTATCGATTCACTGCAGTACTCTGCAGAGTTTGTCTTTACAACGCTTCTCATGTATGAAAAGAAGGCTCCTACTAACCAACCCTGTAGAACTACCTCATACATGCAGAGAATGCAGCTAGTCCAAACATCAAACAATTGACCCTCGCTCTCTCAATTACTTTAAGCAAACACAAGCTAAAAGCTCATAGTACAACGCAAACCCTTCTTTAGCTTCAAGTGTTGGTATCATACCAGTAAAACGAGGCGAGGATAACCAAATGGTTTGTACTGACGCTCCTTGGCAATAACAGATGGTTTGTATATGACTGCTATTATGCGTGCCACATTTTGTTAGAGAACGACTTGCCGGGAGGTCTTAGCTTTGAACAATTCTGAGGTGAGTCTTAAGAAGGCGTGGATACTAACTATTTCTCCTCAAGAATGACTTAAGGTTGGCGTCCCATTCTTGCGTTCGCTATGCTTCCTACTTATAACCTTCGAGCGTTTAAGTAAGAATCCTCTGTAAGTTACAATATCTTAAGTGGAGTGTGAAGAGTTTGTGGTGTGCACGCAAGAAGTTGAGGAGTGGATAAAGGGATTGATATCCTATTCAGCTAAACAGCAATGAGAGTTGTCTTAATGGCGAAACAACTTTTTATAAGCAGAGGTACTTTTCGTCTGACAATTCATACACGATACTGGGATTTCAAATAACTAACAAGGCTTCATGAAAGAAAAGAAGACAAAGCGATGGCGATTGATGAAAAAACACAACGCGAACCAATTCTAAATAAGCTCCCTTCAAAATGGAGCTTGCATAAACTGTCCCTCTCTTGTTCTGACCACCGATTTAGCTATTTGTACCGTGATGTGTGTGGAATAAAAAACCTTTTAAAGTACAATAATGAGCTTCGTCTAAAAATTTTGTCAAGCCTTCACTGTAAACTTAAAGTTCGAACTTTTTGGTAAATATTCTCTTGCTGATCTATATACTTGATCCCATGCTCTACTATTACATTCTTTCTCATTCTATCTAGAGTTACAACCCTCATGCAGTTACTCACGTTCACATAAGAGGATGGAAACCATCCCTCGGTGGTGCCAATGGATCCTTTCCACCAACCACTCGATGTTTTCCTACTGACACGAACAAGGTCTCCTTCCTTGAATGACAACTCATCGTGACCTTCTCCAGTGAATTCGAATTGTCCTACGCATATGAAATCTGATTCAGAGGAAAAATAATTATTTTAATTTAAACTTCATATATTCAGACTAGGTAAAATAATTGCAGTTTCCAGAAGTATGCCCACTGCTAAAACAACAAGAAACAAGAGTTCAACATACTTCTGGGTAAAGCTTAACAACAGACTCCTGATAATGTTTTGGATTGCAGTAATCATTTCTATCAGTCACCGTGGGTTCATGAGCTGGGCCAGTGATACGGGTAAATCAGGTAGTTGGTTATGCTAAATTGTTGTTTAGTTGGTTAGTAAGTTAATAAAATTTGTTTTATTTGGCAACACATTATGAAACGTTACCCCAAAGTAAACAAAACCCATCCCATACTACTGATAGACAAACAAAGGGAAAGAGTAGGGCTTGCATGTTTCTGTGCGCCATTTGACTTACCTTTGCAGAAAAGAAGTAAGTAAGCAATGTCGTCAGTATATATTTAGGGTTTGCTCCCCCTTTTTATATATATGACAACATTGTACTAAACGTAGAAGGTATCGAGAGTCCCGCGGGTGTAAGTAGTAAAGTTAACCACAGTAGCGGCATAGTGGTAGAGTTTCAGACTTACAATCCGAGGGTCGTGAGTTCGAACCTACCCTGAGCTTGACTGCCACGATCCCGGAGGTACTGTGCTCTGTCATCTGCTCTCGTTCAGTGGGAAGCTATGTTTCGAGAGAGAGGGCAGAGAGGGAACTGCAAGAGTGAATATATTGTTATCCGACGAGGAAAAGTAACTAGTTACTGTAAAGTAACCCGTTACTAGTAGAGGCTACGGACTTGAACAGGGTGAAAAAAAACCTGTTCTCCGAGACCATAACATCTTCCTCGGTATGATGCGTAAAAGAACTCATTGTAAGAACAGTTCATGAGTTTAATCACTCGAGCGGGATTCCAACAAATGACTAGTGAATCTTGAGTTTTAACACCTGTACTACTTCGACATAGTTGACATGTTTATCGATGCCGTAGAATTAAAAATCAAGAATGAACCCTTACCAACAATTTCCTGAGGCCCCTCTAATGTGTTGGCTTGTACTTTGGTATCGGCAGCAAGAGGCTCGTCGTAAATTTGTTCTTGCCCTAGAAAGTAACATTACGTGTAGGATAAGCAACTAAAGTTCAAATTTCTGGCTCACGAAAATTTTCAATGTGGGAAAGGGAAACGGGGAAATATGAACTTTTCAAAAACATACGTTAGTGACTGATACAAAACGGACTATTGTTCCTTACAAATCAATATAGGACAATCTCCTGATGCAAAAATCATGCTATTACGTTAGAAACTAGCACCCCCTCAAGTCATATCACATGCACCTGAATTTTAGCAGAGTGTGCTGCAAAGAGCTACAAAAACTAAGAAAAACGAAGATAATGAAGAAAGCAATACACTATTACCGACACAAACAAATATATTGACATCCTTGTGGCTTATGGTGACGGCCTAATTGTCGAAGTGTTGATTAACTGATACGATGACTCCAAGAAAATCTTCCTTTGCAAAATATTGACCCAACAAAAATCCAGAATTGCCTAAATTAAGATTAACGGACCGTGCCCTAGTTTCCGGCGTAACATTCCAACAGCTACTATTTCCTTATCAAATATGAAGATCTTCAGTGATCACACTTGAAAGAACAAGAAGGGGAAAGATGACTTTTTACCCATTAATGGTACAAATTCGACCTCAGGCGACGCCGGTTGTGTCGAGTCGGACGCTGCTTCGTCGAGCTCTTCCATAACGCTATCAAAATATTCCAGTGTCTAAATGGATGAAAAGGGAGAAATTTCAAACTGTTGATTTCACTGAATGTAATGCATGCAATGTCTTACAGCAAAGTATGAACAACCGTGATCGATCCCCTACACAAAAATCATGGAGGGTTTTAGGCAATTAATACCAAAGAAATAATCTCCCCAGGAATAGAAACGATCGCGAATCTTACGCGACTTTGCATCTGTCACACAACTGATCGCAGTGGAGATAAAATGCGTGCACAGCCACTTGCCATTGAAGGACGAATCTAGCGAGTAAAAATATTGCACTCCTGATAAATTCAAGTTGGAGCTTTTTCAGTTCTAACAGATAACACGAAATTTTGCCACCAACGAAAAGAAAGATCGCAAAGTCAACGCAGTGAACCTCATCAAAAAAGTGAAACTTCTTGTATATGGTTCTTATGGAATCAGACAGGAACGATGACGTTCTTGCTTCTGGTGTATAAATCAAACGAATGCATTGGAGTACAGGAGGAGAACAACCGATAATTCCGTACATTAAGATGGCAAACATTGACCTGCGAAATCGACTTTGAAAATATTTCTAGTTCTAAGGAAGGGCTATTTCATATGGTAGTGATCAAACACAGGTATGATCCATCGTGTCTCTGACTGATATTTCCAGTGTGTGGTCAACCTTCTTGCTCGAACGCAGGTCAATTATCACAAGAATAGTCCAAGCTTTTGCTGTGAGTCTACATACAATAATATACTATATATATACTTGACAACCAAATAAACACAACTATATATAGCGATATCTATGGGTAGTCATAGATTTGCGCAAAGTTTGTTGATGGTCCAGAGTAATAGAACTGCACGAAATAGCGAATGCGCATTGGCAGATTTGCTCAAATAGAAATATGCTTAAGATAAAATATTAGGGTTTTGCTTTGAGGCACGTGAGAAAGTGACAGTCCTCTCGAATCACTGCTTTAACACATATGTCCACGATGATTGCCGAGTTGAATTAAGTTTATTAAAATTTCTGAACATTACTCATATTGTCACTTACCGGATTTAAACCGGAAAACATCGATATCGCGGTGTATTACTCGAGAACAATAGTTCTTAACATTTACGAAACAATTCCTTGACAAATGCAGACAACGTATTTACTTTCTCCCTCCCAACAAAAAGTAATATTCTCAGATGAAAGATAACTAAACACAAAGATAATTTAATGAGGATAAGCGACGAATAGTTCGCAATACACAAGGAATATTTTCTAACTCAAATTAACTAGTGTTTTTACTGCAGCTTTGATACCCTTTCTAAATAATCGACTGATACCACTTCTTCAGGGATATATAACTTATAACCAAAACTCACACGATTCCCGTTAAACAAGAGGATTTCTCAGGATTTCTTTTCCTGCACGTGGAGTCTTCTTTGTTGATCTTAAATTGTATTAAACCTCTCGTTGCATCATATTATCAATACCAACTTATACTTGTAGGTAATTGTATCACAGCTTAACGCTTAAGAACAGGAAAGTCGATGTAGTCTTAACGTAGATTAAGGTTCACTGGCTTAAATGGAGGTGAGGTTAAAGGTTTGCATCGGTAGTGCCCTACGACAGAGTGTCTGACTCTTATATTAAAGCATTCGTCCACATCAGTTTCAAAACGAGATCAATCGAGCCCCTTTTTCTCAAAGGAAATGAGCGGACAAAAGTGCAGATATATTCAGAACACACAAACGTGACGAAAACCGAACGTTGGAAGAAACCGTGAAACCAGCCTGATAAATATCTCCCTTACTTTCGTACTTTAGTGGTAGGAGTTCTTATCAGCAACCACGAAACATGCTCGATGCAGGTCGAAGTTCCTGGTGAAAAAGCGATGGGTTCCTCATAGCGGAAAATAGGCTGAGGGTAGGCCTCTGTGTGGACATCGACCCTTGTGCACGCAACACTGGTGAGAAAGCTACACAACAACGGCAAAGTGTGGCTCAATTAAAAGGCCGACGGACTACAGATTCTTACATCAGATGTGTCCACAAAACTGCAAACGTACATGGATTAATCCGTTGAAATGTCCTCCACGTTGATTACTAGTAGCCTAAGTTAAACGTTTTGTTGATAAGAAAGATACCGTAAGATTTACTGTACCCACTTGATAACTGATTTATTCACAAAATAATAGTGTATAGTGATGAATATTTCCTTTCAGTTCAAAACGCAACACCAAATGACTTCGGTTCAAGGTGGACGAGTCGCTGTCAAGCCTCTTTCGTTGATAATTTAAAATTTGCGTAAATAAACAAGGGACCGCTTAAGTTCAGTGGCACGAGGGAAACTTTGGATACACTTCAAAGGATACAAGACTACAGTAAACTTCCTTCTGGAATTCATAAGATGTACGTGTTTGATAAGTTTCAATTATACTCACTTCAACGGTTTCTTTCGTTGTGACTACTTGGGAGGAACTAACCATCACCAAGAATGACTCTGGCACCCATCCCTGGGCGTTTCCTTCGTTTGAGATTTTCACCCAACCAGAATCATCCGCTCCAAGCACTGTTACTAGCTCCCCCTGTCGTAAACCCAATTCTCGTGAATCTTGTGGCTGGAAGTCGAACAATGCCACATATACCTTGGACCCTAGACGGAGAAGACAATGTCTGCGTTTTACACACGTACCAACTTTGTAATACATCTAGTTCCCTATTACAATAGAGGACTATCACGAATCATTTTTCAAATACAGTAAAGATATTAAAATTTTATAAACGGCCAGCAAACATCCCTAAAAATAAATCACATGAGCAACCATTGCACTTTTACAGGGAAATTTGGGAAGTATTGCAGTAAGAGTATCAAAAGTAAAATGGGAATAGTCATTGTTTTGCGAGAAAAACCTTGATCGTTCATTAAGTGCCACGAATAATGCATTTGATCCGAGTTTTACAGCCATTGAAACATTCTTATAAATTGATAATTGTCTCCTCCACGATGGATAGCCTTACATGACTCACCCCACCTATACCATCTGCGGTACAACCTCTCCCAATTTACATCCCTCAAAGTCACTTTTTTGAGGGCTCTGGCCTATAAAGTGCATCCAGGTTGAAGAGTCTATTTTAACAGTAGCATCCATCACGCTCTTTGGCTGTGAACCACGGAGTCTCACAAGAGAAATAGAAACCAACGAGACATTTGGTATGCACGTATGCTGTGACTGGTCATGGACATACCTTGACAGAATCATACCGCCTACACTGAACTATGCGAGGATCTTGCTCCACTATTACTTAAAATAGCTCAGAGTACACTGAGTCTTGCAGGGCATTCTGCTGGGTACCCAGCGGAAAATGCACCCATGTTGGTACTAAGGCTGCAATCAAGTATGGGGAGGTATTGGAAAGGTTAACAAGAACTATACAGATATCCGCATTAAAAAAATTGGCATAGCACCAGTGACAGAAATTAATAAGGCAACGGTGAACATAAGGATTTGGAAAGGATGTATCGGCAAGTTTTTGTTGCTTTATTTTAAATTTCACCCTGCTGTTGGCCAACGTCAATACTAGGAAAGGGGTTACTTTTCCCCTTCATGTTACTCATGCTCTTAATGCTTGCAGTCCCCCTCTATCGTATCTCTCGAAACTTAGTTTTCCCACTTCACGAGAGCACAGTACCTCCAGGATCGTGGCAGGCAAGCTAGGTCGGTTCGAACTCACGACTCTCTGACTGCAAGTCTGGCAGTCTACCGCTATGCCACTACTGTGTGAATGTAAGGTAATGTAAGGTAAAACTAGTACGGTAAACTACAGAAAGCATACGTAATCTACAATCCTTTCACCATTTCCAGCTCACAATGGTCATACATGTAGCCCCTCGACTTCACTGACCATAGAAAAACCCGATTGGCTTACTACATTCTCAACATAATCTCCATTTCTATTTCCATAGACTAAAATATAACGTTTAAGACGAACGAAAATCTCGTGAGAAGTGACATGATCTCTGAGGGAAATAAATAACTATTGCTTTTTGACTTGTCTGCAGTATCGATAGAATATCCCTTTAAGATCCTCATCGAAAAGTATTCACGGTTGTGATTTGATCCGAGGTACCAATCACGGTGATACATCATGATCTCGGATACTTAAAGCACGCAAGGGACGTCTCCTGTTGATAGGGTGCCACCAATATCCTACTACAAGCCCCTGACTAACTGCTGACTAAAACAATTTATCCCGGACAAAAAAGTAAACAGACGTATGATACAGAGTTAATCTAGCCTACTGCTGGCTTAAAATTATGCATCATGGCACGTAGAGGTGAAAATGGGATACGTTTATTAAAAGAGAAACTTTCATATTGATATCTTGCCACTTTTTAAGGCAGCCTTTTAGAAAATGAACAAATTATTTATCATTCCCTCGTGTATCCCTGATGCATCCACTTTTAAAGTGTACTTCCAGTGGTCAGAAACGTTGTGATATTTTGTTCATTTTTTTCCACGGAATCAAACTGCCACGTTAGGTTTGGTCTCATGTACAGTTTTCCGTAGTTACACGTGATTCTTTAACGAACTATTTCCAAAACGAGGCAATTTTTGACGTCATAAAGGAGAAATCTGAAATACCAAAAAAATTCTGACCACTGGAGGTATACTTTAATGGTCACCCTTCTAAGAATATGAACCACTGGCAAAGACAATTTAGCATTGGTTATAAGGAAGTGGTGATCGGTAAAATCTTAGATTCAAATGTATAATTGAAACAAATGATTAGAGCGAATTTTGAGTATATTCAAGTATCACCATAGCGTGTACTTAACAGGGTCCATAGAAAGAAACGTCAAAAAAACACACCTAAATCCTCATTCTCCTGCCTGGAACTCCGGCTTGGAGCTTTCGGTGGCTCAACCGGCACTGGCGCTGATTTCACCCCTTGTTTGCTGTCTTTTCGCAATGTAACTTTTGTAGAGAAAGCATCATCTGAAGTATCTTCTGACTGAGCAGATAAAGATGTCGGGCTGCCAACGTAGCCAGAGTCCCTGTTGACAGCAGCATCAGATAAATATGGAGTCATTTGTATCACATCATCGTCATCTTCCATTGCAGGATTATCAAATGTGGAACGCGATCTGATCTTCGTTGATCCTGATATTTGAAGTGGGGTGAAGTTTTCATACGTTGCTTGACTACCTCCCCCTTTGTCACTTCTTTTCTGCTTAGAGGCAAATAAGGTCTCCTGGGAATCACCATCCAGGTTCTTGCCACTTATTGGTACCACATAGTTCGCACCCGGCGGCGGTTCGCCATTTTGGAGAAGGAATGGTTGAGGATCTTTTCTTTGGAATGTTGAGGTATTTGATGTGTCTAATGGAATCACCTCGCGAGAAGTACTTCCGGTAGAACGTATCCGAGCTGAAACGC
>JAAAKL020008353.1:0-16005 GCA_010016065.2 Carybdea cf. marsupialis auct. non (Linnaeus, 1758)
ACTGTACAAGGTCAAGTGCATTTTTCACTGCACAAGGCAAGTACATTCGCCACTGCACAAGGCCAAATGCATTCGCCACTGTACAAGGTCAAGTGCATTTTTCACTGCACAAGGCAAGTACATTCGCCACTGCACAAGGCCAAATGCATTCGCCTTTGTACATAGCAAGTGCATCCGTTATTGCACTAGGCACTCACCACTGCCCTGATGAACCGTTTATATTTTATCTCCGTATTGCATTTTTTCATTTAAATATTGATAATGTCGTCTGGGAGTGAACGTTTTAGTTATTAACAGATGACAAAACGTTTTCGTTCCGAGACTTTAGAGCTTTATACGTCACACTATCATGGTATCTTTGTGGTGAAATAAAAAAAGATATATATCGTTGTTTATTCATCATCGTCCTTAAGGTGTGCCTATTACTATCTTTATGCAGAGTATGGTACCAACAATTATTGTTCTTACCTACCATATCGAAAATGAAGGACCATGTTTTTGAACTGCTCTGATTTTGGAGTTTGCTACATAGCTGGCCATGCGAGTGGACTTAGTTTATTCTTATTACTAAATTGCAAGAAGGAGAATAATTTGTTTTCCAGAATAAATCTTTGCAGCTCTTGTTGCTATTTTGCATGTACATCGTCGCAGGTGCAACCCAGAGGGTGATCTTTTGCTATTGCTTTGTACTGCGTTCATGTGAAATGTATATGGATGCAGCTGCAAACATCAGATCTTTCCTCTTAATTAGCTTTTTGAAGAATGCAATCTGATAGGATGGGAACAAAACATATAGGTTTCTGTAGTCCTTTTGGAAATAAATAGAATGGGGAAATTGAACGCCTTGGCAGGGGTGCTTAGTCCGTTTATGCTAAGATTCCTAAAGTTCTGAGTGTGGAGTAAAGGCTTTTTGATACTTCGTTTTGACTCTTATACAACAAACTAAATTATCACAAGGAGAAATTTGTCCCTTCTTTATATTTCTAGAGGAAATTATGCACTTAAAGACATTTGTATTGTTTGATATTGCCATTTTAAATCCTTATTACAGTATGCGAGATTCAAATTCAGTATTAGAAATGGAAAAACACATTTCATCAGACTCAGCTTTACAAAACCCAAATGTAATCGTCCGGCCATCTGTTATGTGGCAGTAATGTAGCTAGCATAGAGCTTATGAAAGAAAGGTTGAGGGATTTGGACCCCCAAACTACATTGCATCGACAAGTGATGTACATCGTGTCTCTGTCACCTGTGTACGTATGTACTTGATTCATTCTAGAAATAAAAGATAGGAACGCAATTTTAAACCCTGTAAAACTCCAGGCCAACGCTATAATTTCTCTCTTCTACTTCTAACACGACTAAAGAAGAACGTATTGATTAAAAAATTAGCAAATGAATATATAAGTTGGACTGATTAAAATAGAAAAAAATAGGATAAAAGGGGCAAAATAAGATGGAATTTCTGAAGACCTTGTTTCCTACGTAGAGAGAACAGAGAACTGGAATTCATACACCCCCTCCCCAAACCACCACCACCACCCTACCCCTTTCTCTCGGAGTGTGGTCTTCCGTTACGATTAGCTCAAAAATCAAGATTTGCGTTCCAAGAATGAATTCTTGACCAAACTATTCTTAAAGGAGCACTAAAGCAAAACCAGTTTTTCATTAAATGTACCTTAAGTACAAGGATTGATTTCTATGTTGTGCTCTTTGAATGTTCTGCACCATCAACAAACTTTCTAAGTAACTTTGTTAAATGCTTATGTGATGTGTATAAACGTAGATTGCAATAAGTGCCCTTAATAGCAAGTCAAGAAAAGTGTTTTATACGTGCCAGAACTTTTACTCTTACCCTATAAAGACCAGGTGCTTGAATTGCTTTAAAAGACTTTGGACGTAATGGATGGTATAGTGACACCACCACTTTGGAAGTGGAATGTAAACAGATTTCTCCATAGATAAATGGACCGATACATCAAAAGGAATCACTTACCTTATTCCAAATGGTCAAAAATGCGGAAGAAAAAATACTCTAGCTCCATTCATCGTTTACTTGGAATATCTTGACATTTGATACGACTGTTTTTGGTGTACATGTACCTATAGGTATTACGTCAGAATAAGTCACTGTGTCTGCTTGCAATTTAGAAGAGTGTTAAGGCTTAGGTTTTCATTTCTTCATCGTGCAATTTAAGGGAAGGCATGTAATGATTTCGAATAAAATCTAAGGAATTGTGATTTATCATCATAATGTCAAATACAGCAAGCCTAGAAAATTTCTATACTACCGTACATTATTTGTAGACACTTTTTACGACAACGACTGATAATGGTAGTGATAAATTTAATGATGATAATAATGAAAATAAAGATAATGACAATAATAATAATGACAACAATAATGATAATGACAATAATAATGATAATGACAATAATAATAATGACAATAATAATGATAATGACAATAATAATGATAATGACAATAACAAAAATGACAATTGTAATAATGACAATGATGATAATGACAATAATTACAATGACAACTATGATAATGACAATAATAATGATAATGACAATAATAATAATGACAATAATAATAATGACAATAATAATGATGACAATAATAATGATAATGACGATAATTATAATGACAATAATTATAATTACAATGATGATAATCACAATAATAATGATAATGACAATAATAATAATGACAATAATAATAATGACAATAATAATAATGACAATGATAATAATGACAATAGTAATAATAATCTTTAAAAAGCATTTGAAAACATCATATTGTATTTTAGGTAGTAGGTTTTATAGTATTTTTGTTATAAAGTGGAGTTTGTAAATTCGTAGCTCAAAGTAGTTAGCTACGTCACTTTAACGCATTTACTAGGCATTAACATAACAATGACAGTTAAAGTTTAATATATATTTCTTTGCACATGGTGGGAAGTGTTGCAAGAGAGTGCAAATATTAGGCAACAGACTAAAAAGTTTCACTGTCTGATGATAAAGAAATCTCGTGTGTAGCTCTGATGAAATGCGGCCTGAAAGAGCTTTAAGCTATAATGAATGCACTGTTTCTCGTCGCTTGGAGATTCTGCACTACCAGCAATCTGTTCAAAAATCTCGTTAAGGAGACCCAACCGTGAAAATAAATATGCCAGCTGCTAAGTTATGCCATGGAGCGTCATTCAAAGCCAGCAAGATCAATAACATGCTAAAACCAAGTTCCAGGAGAAATTGTTTACTAACTCCATGTCATTTATAGTGCAGCGTTTTCGATCACTCTTCTGTTGAGCATTAGTTGAGAAAACCTTGCTAGTTCCCCTTCGTACCAAACGTTTCTCGCTCTATCTATCTGTTGAGCATTAGTTGAGAAAACCTTGCTAGTTCCCCTTCGTACCAAACGTTTCTCGCTCTATCTAACTGGTTCATTTCTGTGTTAAATTATTAAAATATAGAATAAACATAGTTGTTTGAATTTAGTTAAAGCCGATTACACGAAGAAAAATATGGGTGTGAACATATACTTCTGGGTCCCTAATGAATTGTTCAAACATAATAGAAAAGTGCCAAATATTCTTTGGGTTTAAGGGATTGCAAAAGGACAAATCTTTCATGCATGTTAGATTAACATAGATTGTTAATAAAGAAATCAAGGCATTGAAACGTACTATGCTTGAAGTTTAAATATTGCAAGTTGACGCGATATCGGATTTCGAAGGCTCACTCTCAAGTGATGTTGCTCAAAGAAATTTAATGCACTGTAAAGCTTCAAGAATCTGGCAAATAGGAGGATGATTGCAAAGGATTAAAGCATGGTAACTCCATCCAAGAGACTGATCACAAAATCCCTTGCACCTCGGACATTTTTTCAAGTGAGAGAAAATGGAAGGTTCTTGCTGTCACTTATAATTCTTAGAACAATGTTGTATTTCGGAATAACTAATAAATGGATTTCAAGTTAATGTCTAAAATGCATTTCCATGACATTAGACGGGGATTAATTAGAACGGTCTCTGCAGATATTAGCTATGAAGGCTATTTTGTTAAGTCGACAGATTTTAGCCTAGTCGGGTCTCCAAATATGTAATCGTTCAACCTCTGAACCCAATTGTGTTGCCAATAACAACGATTTTGATCGAGTTAAGTGAATTTTGGAGTTGTCTTGACTGTTGTCTAACCCTTGAAATGAACAACAGTATTGACATAAACTACATGACAAGCAATATTCGTGAGCCTACTAATATACGCAAAGACTTTTCTGGAAACTTTGAGTGATTGATATATCTATTCTATTCAAACCAAAGTAAATTTTCCGATCGGAAACATATTGGCAGCTCGCTAAACTATGGTGACGAGGAAGTGATACGTAAAAACAATGGCGAAGTGGAAACAAATAGTTTGGAATTAAAGGCTTTCTGAAACGTAGAATTCACATTTATAACATGTTAACTTACTATGGCAAAGTAAAAAACTAAGTGATCTGGATCAAGGTACAAGATATTAATATAATATTGTATTGATTCATAAGAAGTATCCTGCCTAATTCTTTCAAGTGATAACACGATAACACGATAACACGATAACACGATAACACGATAACACGATAACACGATATGAAGTATCTTAGTCATCATTTAGACTAATAAAGCCACTCAAGTTAAGGAAAGATTTTAAATTCTATTTGTGAGGGAGAGCTGAAATTCATTTCTTTGGTGGTCTTTAATGACGTAGTGGCATTTACACATTGACATGACATAGTCACCTTGCGCAGTAACCACCACTGGCGCCATCAGAGGGACCTACGCACCATTAAATCCCGCTACACATATTGGAATAAGATGTTCTAAATAGGGATGTAAACGTGTATTTAAATTAGGTGCTGGCGAAAGAAGTCACTTTGGTGGTAGCATAAAAATCAGTACGAAAAAAGTTAGAATCGTCAACTCCCCAATAAACATCAATTGCAATGATTTAGACTTAACATTTTAAAAGGATTTTCATAAAGAAAGTCAGACCATCTTTCCCTTTTAAAAAAGAATTAGCCAATCTAGCTTTCCTTTGTCCTAGGGTCTCCATTTAAAATAGTTCCTGTACCTCTCGATTTAACACCTACCTGGAGATAGTTTCAATCGTTCAGAGAGTAATTGCTATAAGGAGTATGTATAAAACATTTGCAACAACTTACAATTTCACTTCTGAGAACATTCATACATTAAACGTGTCCCGGCATCTTCCTCCTCTTTTTAAAAATTTTCGGCAGTAATTCACTTTTCCACTTAAATTTTACAATGTATAAGAGCTAACAACACCTCAAAAGAAACCAAAAGTTGTAATTAAACATATCAAATAGGAATCAGTATAAGAAAGTACATGGAACGCTTATTACTTTTTGGTGTCCGTGTTCCATCAGACAACGCAGTCAGTTTGTTAGTAGCCATGAGCAAGTGATATTGTATATTTACACTAAGTACTTTTCTACAATTCAAGGCTGTTCATAATCACTTTTAACCTATATCACAATCTCAAGTATGACCAATTGCAGCAATTTTCAAAGTTTGAGGAAGCGAAGGGAAAAGATTCTAAGATTCCTCTATTTGAAATTTGACTCCAATAAAAGGAGCAAGAGCTTAAAACTATAGGACCTTCCATCAAAGGCTATGATTATATCAAAACCATTATCGCAACAGGCTTATGGGCAACTTTCCCTTCACTCTCGGGTGCGCTGGAGAACTGATGGTACTTTCAAGACCATTTTCTAGAAATAATCTGGAAAAGCAACCACTGTCTTTCCCTAAATCCTACAAGTACTTCTAACCTTATTTCGCCTCTACCACTTTTTTCTTCGCCTTACTTCCACACGCAATTGTAATGACTCTAGATATATATGTTGCTGGACAGAGCTTAAAGATCAACCAGGTAATGCATTGTAATGCATAGGCCTTTCATCAATATAGAAACTACTGCAATGTAAAATATGATTTGAAGTCATAATTGAGGATAATCGTCCTACCAAACTTACTAAGCTTAAAATACAGGAACGTTTCCATATAGAAATAGCATTAGTGACGCACCAATGTAGAACCTTATCTTATAGCTTGCACAGTTTTTAGTATTCTTTTAGATAAAATTTATCATGAATTCTATAAAATGATTAAGTATGCATTATAGCTGTGTTTTCCTTGATCATTTATGTAATCTAGTCTTATTATACTTTTGTGTTATATGGAGCTTTTCAATCTACATATTTTTAATTGTGTAAAGTTTTTCTTGCAGATTGCCCATCAATTTGGGCTGTTGCTTTCAAGCAGGACGTTTAATATGCGTAATATAAATTTTTGCATGAACAATGATCTGAGCAGCCACCTTTTTCCTGGTATGGAGGGTGCAACTGTGGGGAAAGGGGCAAAGTGAGAACACCTGGAAGTCCGGAGATGCATCAGAAAAAGAAGAAACTTCATCAAAGTGTCTCGATTGTTTCTCTTTTGTTGCGGTTTTCTTTCCAAAACTCCCGTTTCTATTTTACCTTGCTTGCCTTGGTGGAGTTTCTAATTGCCACCATAAAATAACGCTAAATTAAAAACTGTCATATTCTGTTGTCAAATGGAGGTTTTCTTATTAACGTATTAACTATTTTCTTGAATGTAATGGCTGCCAATTATAGTTCCTTTGCTACAAATTAATTTTCGCTTCAGTATTAACAGACATTAAGGGAAATCAGAACAATTTGCCATAATAATTTGCTATAACAATTTGCCGTGCGCCTGACGTGCCTATGAGTAATCTATGATGGAAAGAGGGGCACAGGATGGCAATAAGGCAGTTGCCAGATGGGACATTTGGTGTAGAACATGACCTGGTTTGGCTGACTTAGGCTTTTCTAGAGATCTACGGCTTTGAAAGAACATATCTAGTGGTGACAAGGCAATCATTTTTATGTGAGGGGGACACACACAAAAAAAGGAAGACGTACCAAATTTAGGAACGGGGACTTCGGGTGTTCCTATATATTTTGAATAGAGAGAGAGAGTCCACAGGGCTATAAAACTTTCTTTAATTTAAAAGCAGGTAAAACTTCTCAATTATTCAACTCAATTCTATTAACTTCAATTCAGTTTTTATCCAGCTAGCTGGAGATACAATAGAATTATATTATGGCCAATAAATGAGGGAGCTGCTATCAGGTTTTCTCTCAGGGGTTCATTTGACTCTTCTTAGACTTGCTCGCTTTTTCGTGTTTTTCCTCTGCACCTGGTCTTTTTTCCCATTTTTCGCCTCCATCCCAACCCCCAATCTTAATGCCCTTTCTCAGTCGCTTACTTAAAAGAAAAAAGTGGGGAGTTGCTATTATACACAAATACGACACATTGATAATTTGTACAGTATAAATACTTAATATCAGCCGATTTATGTGTGGCGTTGAGTAGCAAGAATTCCATCATTACTGCTGAAAAAGCAAAAAAAGCCCACATAAATAAGGTGGATAATTGAAGTAAGGCCTATTATAAAGATTACATCATATGTTGTCGGAATTTAAATGTGATAATCTTTAGAAACGTAAAAATAATAAATAAAATTCCAAAGGATTTAAAGGAGTTGCCAAAATTAATATAGTCATACTCGCTTGATTCCAACCAATTAAAATTAGTTGCAACCAGTAACGATCTATGTCAACGAAGATCAATTGCCCTCCACGAATGTTTGAGAGGACCAACGGAACACTTAACGTTTGTCTTCAAATATTTGTAAGAATCGCTTGAGATACATCTGAGACTGATTGCACGTGGTTAAGCATGATAGCAAACCAGAATTTTCTTAACCAAAGCTGGCGATGAAATCTAAAAAGTAATTTAGCCTGTACATCAAGAAGTTTTCAATTGCAATACGTCTTCGTTCATTTAATTACTGTGTTTTGAAGCATGTAGGTTCTGCTTTGGCATATAAAAAATTTTAACATTTAATATTTTAGTGAAGAACAAATTATTATGCGATCATCTAAAGCCATAATCTTTCCATTATCAACAAAGAAAATGTCGTGTTACGTTTTTGCTCTCGCTGTTATAATCTTGCATTTTGCGACTTAATCTCTTTGTGTCACGTATGGCTATGATATGCAAGGAGAAAGAAGCTGACAAGCCTGAGGCGTTACACTCTCTAAGAAAACGATATCTGCCGATTGTTTATTTTGTAAGCCTTGCCGCTTATTCAGTGTGATATTTCTGTAGAATTCGGAGATTTGGAACATGTGAGAGGGCATGAAAAGTTTTTATTACCTTGTGTGATTATTCATTCCGTTAGCCCATGTGAATATTTTTGTAGCCATCTGCGTTATTGTCCTACTTCTATGATTCCGTTTTCAAGAATTTGTAATAATCTGCCTTGCCGCTTATTTCTAGGCCAAACTAAAAACTGAAAAACGTGTTTTCTTGTCAATCTGTTATAGATCTGAATAACAAAGTGGACACCCACAATGGAAATGAGGAGAAAAGAAAGACCAAGGAGAAGTAGAGAGAGGAGAATAATAAGAAGAGAGGCATCAAGTAGAAGAAATATGACAAGTCACGAACACTCTCGAAATAATCGAAACGGGTTTTCAATTAAGGTCGTCCGTGTAGAGGTGAATTTCTAAATCATTTACATCCGAATTAACAAAACAATCATTTTATGTAAAATTTCTTTGTTTTATTGATCAAATTGTCAGCTTCTCCTTTCCTGGAGTTAAGAAATCAATCAACTTACAGTATCATTTTTGACTTCGTCAATATATGGCAGTACAGATTATCACATTCACTCTTCAACACAGAATTATTTACCATAGACTTTAAGATAAAGAGCCGATTAACGGACAACTCAAAGTGGCAGTAATTTTTTTATGCTTAGAGGTGGTAGACCTGGGAACAGATTCCTCAGACAGTTTCTTTTTTAACAATGACGTTCAACCGTGAGTAATAAAGTTAAGTCTTTTAAGAAACATTAGAAACTACGCCAAATGCTACAATAACGTTTTGAAACCCAATTCTGAACAAATACGCATATATCATTACCCAGCATGCGTTGAAGCACTCCGTCATGACTTAGTGTACTCAAGATTGATAGCACTTCAAGACTAAGAGATGAAGACCATCGATTTCTAAGAAAGACTGGATCTAGCAATCCTATAGTTTACAACAGCGAAAAAGGCCCGCCATGTTAGGTAACATTGTTTATAAGCTTTGCTTGGTAGGGACTAAAATGGCTTCCAATGACTAACCTCGCTTTGAGACGGAAGATATCTCCATCATTGCAACAAAAACGGCTGTTTTGTTTCCACCAGATAAATTTCTTTAATGGGAATTCGAGAGAAAGGTCCTGATTTACCATTCTATACATGTTCAAGGATGAAGCTCGGCCTCCTCTATAACCCCATTTGGTTAGTAAAGAAGAACATTATCAACAAAATATCTTAAATTTCAAGGAACACTTTCCTTCTCACAGTAGTTAATCAATATGTGTTAATTACTCTCTATCGCTGTAACGATGTGTTGACACTGACCTCTATCTGCATCATTCAATAAAGTAATTTCATTAAAGTTTTTTTACTGGTTAAATATATTTTTGTAGAGATCAAAACACAGACTAGGTTCAGTTATACCAATAAAGTGGTCCTAAATGCTACGTTCATGTCAACAACATTTAACGGAGAGATATGTGATGGGACACGGGCTAGGGTGCAGGTAACTCGCTGTGGATTTAGTGAGAATCAATACTCGGTATACGTGCTTTTGCTAGGCATTCATATTAGAGGAAGGAATCTTTGATAGCAAATAATGTACCCCTCTCAAAGTATTAGTATAACCATATGCCGGTAAGGGGAGTGAACTGACTAGATAGGGTACGTACTAGGTACTAGTATATACAAAGCACTTTCGAACAAATACCTTCAAACTCTCAAATGTACTAGAAGGATTCATTTCACTGTTCAATGCTTCCGAGGAACAAACGTTCATAGCATCTTTACATCTACCTTGTATACTGTACTTTCTAGGGAATAAAAGACATTAAATTAGTAAGTGAGTTAGTATAACTAGGTATATCTACAAAATTTCAGCCTCCATTATCTACCACAATTGTGAATGGCTCCATATTTTCCGCATTATGGAAGGAAAAAAAGCGATTTATCTCCACAGCATAAATAGCTTGGCAATCATACGAATGACAGTAACAAGGAACTGCATGTCCCGACCAAGATATAGATAACAAAAGTATAGACTTTACATTAGAATTGATAAGTATAGCAATGAAGCAACCCAATTTGAACGGGCAACAGATATTACTCGTACAAGGATCATTTTCGAAAGTACTGTCTCAAATGTACATAACATTATCTCTAAAAGCCTTCAAAATTCATGACAAACCCTTAAGGTTTGAGTTAATGCCCTTCGTAACTAAATCCTTCTTCTACTCAAACGAATAAAAAACACTTAAAGTCAGAAAAGTAGGATATAGAGATACCAAACTGTGCAGAACACATTTGCATCCTATGTACAAGGAGGATATACAGTTAAGAATCTCAGTAGAAACAATAAGCTCGGATTGAATCATTTGTTCACTTTGCCGAGACCTTCGATGCCATAAATGGAAATTTCACGAAGGCTATCCTCAGGAATTATGACGTACCTTTAAAAAGACCCCAAGGCGGAAAATGCATTTACAATAGCATGATCTATCTATCCGGCGTGCTTCATGACGACAAACTAATCCTCCTTCTTTTTACTAAAGGCCTTGACGATGTTACACACAGGCCAGCCATGCAAATCTATGGTATTCATGCTAAATATTCTAACGCTTGTCGTCTCAGTTGTTGCTAATGATGGTAGATATATGTCCTGTCTCGAGTAGTAGTCTTTTTTGGAGCTACATTCCGATAGATACCTCTCCAATGTTATGGTAGATACTTTTCATGTCTTGAGTCGTAGTCTTTTTAGGAGCTACTTTTCGAGAGATACTTCTCGCATCTTCAGGCTGTTGGGCTTGAACTGTTTCGCTCATTCATGTTGTTTGATTGTGGACTCCCCAGAAAGTAGGGGTCAAGCTTAATAGACAAGTGGCGCCATGCTGATTGTGAGTTCCTTGTGTTTTCCCCGATAGTGCTGGTAGCCATATTTTTTAAACTGTGCGGGTACCAACAGGAGAACACAAGCGTAGATCCCTGGGGATGATGTTATTGTGTAGACATCAGCGATCTTATTCTTAATGCGTTCCAAACGACGGCACAGTTGCAAAACTGTGCCTCCATAATCTCTTCTAATACTGATAAATATTCTGACACTTGTAGGCTCAACTGATGCCATTTATGGTAGGTAATTTTCATGTCTTGAGTCGTAGTCTTTTTCGGAACTACGTTTCGATAGGTACTTCTGCCATCTTCAGGCTGTTGGACTTTGAACACTTACCAAGGCAATCCCCAACTTTGACATTGCACTTTCACACTTAAATGTTCTAGAATTATTAGATACAGGAGTAGTCCTTAAGATAAACTACCCCAAAACATAGTCATTACTTATTTATATAGATCTACCAGGCACCATAAACCCTCGAATAGCAAAAAAGATAAATGCATTGACTGAATCAACAATAAGGGATGCCATCTGGAAGAAGAGGTCTTCTGCAAACCCAATTCTGGACACAAAGTGACACAAAAGTAGTCGACTACATTAATAGAGTGAAAGAAGGAAGGTGTAGAAGCCCTGAAATATATTCTTAGAGCTTAAACTGAGGTCCTTGTTGATAGTTTGATCGTATTCACTTATTTTTACAATTTTGATTCTTGAAACTATTGTCTACCGGTGCTCGTAACTAGAATTTGTATAAATATAACTGACTTGAAAAACATGAAAAGTTTGGGTAAGTTTATTGACGTCCATACAAATTTTGAATCAATTACCAAAATAAGAATGCATTTGAAGTCAACTTTAGGATGTTTTCAGGCCTTTTAAGTCAGTATTCTGTTTTCCTACGTAGTATAATCTAGTTTATACATGTCTTAAGGAGAGCGGGTAGCAAAAACCACTGTATGAATTGTTAACACGAAAAAGTACGCTTCACTAGACAAGAGAAGAGAGATACAAAAACTGAAAAAGAGCCTTGAGCCCAGTAGCTATGGCCCTGTGACGTCACATTTAATTTCATCATTTACCTACATATGAAACTTTTTCTGTTTCTCGATTTTTATCATATTTATCTCAATACTCCGCTCCTGATTTTAAGTCTCAAAATAATTATAATTATAAGCCAAGTATTCAAATTGAATTAATGTATATTATGCAAATCTGCACATAAATATAGAACTACTGGTTTACAGAAACTTTGCACTTTTTGTGAACGAGACTCCAAAAAGGTTTCTGGCTGATTCTAACCGAATAAGGTTTGGTATTCGAGAAAACTTTGGGCGTTAATGTCAACATCTGAGATTGACCGTACACCATTTACATCTCATGGGAGGAGGCATAAAATTCCGGGAAGATGTAAAGGTAAAAATTCAAGTTGCAGAGGTTGAGTGTGCTGGTAAGTAATAAAAGAGGTGCTAAGCTTACACTTCAGCTACTATTCAGAACAAGACTTACTGGTTACTGCAAGTCGTAGATTATATGTCTGATAATATTTATTTCATATTTGTAATCAAAATAGTTTTTTCAAGGTCAAGAAATTTCCCAGTGTTGCACATTAGCTCAGTTCTGTCAAGATCGCGGAAAGTATTAACTCAGCAAATTGTCTTAACATGGTTGGCCGTTTTGGTACTTTTGATGACCACGTAGAACTGGAGAAGGTTAAGCAAATAGTCAGGTAAAATTCTTTCCCTTAGTGTACAAAACAGTGGATTACGCCATGATAACCTAAGGATTCGTAGATGGAAACGTAGCAGGCTGTATGCATTATTATGAACGTCTTGGTTTGGAAAGAAGCTACGATATCATAGAAAAGTGGAATATCTCTGGCATAATTTTCACTGTTTCTATTAGCTTGTAGGCAAATGTCTCAGTTTTTCGATTTATTGGTCCGTCACAATTTTAATTGAATTTCTCACACCCTTAAATAATGACTTTAAAACACACAATACTTTAATTGAACTGGGTAAGGAGTGTACGAATTTTCAAAGAAAAAAACAGACCATTTCTAGAATTTTAATTATTGCTGATTTCTATATGTCTATAAAGTGTTGAGTTTTAAAGCAGCTTATTAGTACAATGAGCATTACGCCTCCTTAGATAACGATATCATTGCTTGATCTAATGAGAAATATCAAACCCAGCTAAAAGAGCGCAGGGCGAACACAGTGGCCAAAAATTTCCCAATTCGACAAAAAATCATTATTTTTCTTGAGCTTTCGATGTATCTCACATCATTATCAAAGAAGAACAGAAAGACAAAACTTAGAAAACTTAAAGCAAAAAACGCAAGACAGTGCTGCAGTATAGAAAGAGTTAATGGTGTCAAAGGGAGGACAATAAGTGTCAAAAGAGAAGAATAGAGCCTTGGGTAATGTTTAGAGAAGGTTTGAGTTTGAACAAGAGAAGACTCGGGGTTAGTCTTAGCTAGGAAATCGAAACAGAAACAGACACAAAAGTTTTACAACAGTCATTACACTGGGAACGAATACTGGAAAAGGGAGGGCTAGAAATTTTTTCTCAGTCAAAGCAGAATCATCTAGATGGTCCGATAGACACCCATTGAACTGTCGGATCATCTGACCTAGATACATTGCACTACAGTAGTGACACTATAGCCGGTAACTTTCATTAGATTTCCACCTGGTCCGATCTATATCGGATATCACTGCTTAATTACCTCTAATTACGAGAATCATATCTTAGTGCTATAGAATGTAAAAGCTGAAACTTGAATTATGAAATTGTATAAGATATGGCTTTTCCGTTCAAACATGTCAAGTTGCGAGACAGATGCACAGCAAATTATTAACAGGGCACATAAAATACTGACTATCCTAAGCGAATAAAGACTATCAAAGGTTGCATGTCCCAAAGACATTACAATTCTTGTTTGCCCTCATTTTCCACATGTTCTAACTCTTTTCCGGAATTATTTTAGAAGGCAGATCATATGTCCAGATGAAATTACCACATCTTATGTCCTCGACAGAAAAGTCATGAAAGCTTGTTAATATTTTTATAAGGTTAAAGGCGCTGGCAGGGTTAAATATTTCATAAAACTGCGAAACATCATCCTCTGCCCTGGTATACCTACTCCTTGTATTTGCACATGTCCTTCATGTAGATCTGTTCTGTAGAAAATATTCTCAAAGATTGGATGCGCCTTATATCTGTACTTATAATTCAAACATCATCAAATATGTACCTAGTCGTTATAGGCATTTCATATACAAGTACATTTGAAATGTTCTCCCAGCTTGTGATGAAAGGAGCCAATGGCAGTGATTGATAACCCCACCACAATATGAAGTTACCTATATCAGGATGACGCATGGTTGCTCAGCTAAAACCAGTCTCCAGGTGGAGACTAGGATAATCAATTAAAGAAACAAATGGAAGGAGAAGCAAAAATCTCCACGCATTCAGACCTATGAGGATGCAATTTAAAAATCAGTAGAAATATGATAATCCTAAACGTAGGTGCAGAAGCTATGGACCAACAAAATCGTTTCTAACAATTTTTTTTATCCCCAGTAAGATGATCAGCGTGTCTATAATGGTACGTACACAATGTAGTAATAATTGAGTACCAGATAAACCGTCTAGACCATAAGATTCAACCTACGTAATTGCCTGTCCCATCTTTCTTAAGATAGGGATGATACATACAGTTTCTTCTTTAGTAACACTCTCCATTCTGTTCACTGTTGCATATCTAAATTCCTCTTTTTCTACGCTTAGTTGAAGACAAACCACTACAACAATTCAAGTTTCATTAAATAGCAAAGAGTCCACCCTGTAGAGATCATGATTTTATTCGATGTCGCCTCTCTATACATCAACATTTGAAACAAGTAGACGCTAGAAATTCTCCAAGGCCTCCTCAGATATGGCAAGTCACGTATATCTAAAGGAGCCCGAAATCTCTCAGAAGTCCTCGATATCCTCCAAGCCCTTCTCCACAATACCTGCCTTTGCTTCGATTGCAAAATGAAAAACATTCTATATTATCAATAATAACCAAAAATATCAAGGCACAATTCCAACACTCGTAGATAAAAACCCACCCTATATGTAGAAGACTTATGGATGATGTCTTTGCCATCATCAGATCGGGAGATATTCTACAAAAACAATAACAGTCTCCAACATTTCAGCCCAGATGTACAGGAAATCTTCCCCTCCTGCATATCAGCCAATAATTCCACAACGCACCATATCACCCAACTTAAAACCTTCAATAGCATTATAACCATCCTGTTTAAAAGAGTTAGAACGATCAGGATCAAGGAAGAAACTCATCACCTAAATAGCTTGTTCTCAGCCAATGGTTAAAGTTCATAATAACAGAATGGCCCTTAGTGAAAGAAAGACATGTTCTAGGGAATAGAATATAGAATCTTTGACGTAAAAAACCTCCCCACCCCTGCCAACCTATGTCAATGAGAGAAGCAGAACTATTTAAAAAATTCTAAAGTCACACAGCAATCCGTTACACTTTCATCCAAGTCTCCGCCTGATTCACGGCAATACAATAATAAGTACCTTGTTTCAAAAGCTGATACAAAACACTATTGAATACAAGGTAAGGAGCGGGGACTTTTAAGCGACATCAATCGGTGAGTTTAAGTGTTGCTTAGGCCAGACGGGGAAAACGAACACTAGTGAGCCACCTTAAAAGAAGAAAGAATAAATGAATAAAAGAATAAATGAATAAATGAATAAAATAAAGAATGAAAAAAAAAGTATGAAAGAAGAATAGAATAAAGGAATAAAAGAATAAAAGGATAAAAGAAGGAAGGAAGGAAAGAAAAAAGAAAGAAAGAAAGAGCCG